>JAXGGA010014309.1:0-32507 GCA_038373865.1 Uloborus plumipes | reverse complement strand
TAAGTAAGTCTCACTTTTACTTATTATTATTATTATTATATCTACTTCTATGTAAAGCTCACCTTTTGCTTTGTAATTGTTTGGGGCTTTTACAGGAAAAAAATAAATCCCCTGCGCAGTTTTTTATTAACATTTTCTCCACTTTCTCCCTTTATTTCTTTCTCTGGAATCCTGGTGGGACTTTCCAAAGCAAAACTTTTTGCAAAAAGAAAACTTTAAAGATTTGAAATTTTCACTGATTGCAAAATATTTTCTTGCTGAATTTTTTACAATTCCACTACCAATGTCTGCATATTTGAAATATGCACTCAAATTTGATCCTGCTCAAATGTATCATTTTCACTTTACATTTATTTAGGAGTGATTATTAAATCCATGTTCTAATTTCTTAAAAAACAATGTATTTTAAGACTTGACGGTGTGCTAAATGGTTGTAATATTATAAAATTATTTTTTAGCTTAAATTATCTCATGAATCTAATGCATTTTCTTGAAAACATTTATTGCATTCTATAATAATTGAATTCTTATCATAGGGTCTTAGTTTAGCAATGCAGAAGTCCTTATTTTTTACATTGAGCTAGTTTGAGCCTGTTAATGCACAAATAATCAATTCAATTTTCAAGCAATGATAGTTTATAGAATTAAAATGACATTAGATATTTTCTTACACAGAATAGAAGTAAGTAGATATGCATATAATTTAGCTTTGAGTAGTGGAAGCACATGCCATTTTTCTTTTACATAAAATATGTTTCATTTGATTTCCTGATAGAAAAAAATATTAAAGAAAATAGCATTTTATTGTTACTATTCCTGCTGAATTTCAGTTTTTCTCTGCAAGTGATGACAAAGTTCTTTCAAAATAGTTTTAGTTACAAAGGAGTACGTATAGTTGCTAATACATCCATCAAAACTCAGTAAATGATGCTGCCATCATAAGAAAGAAAGCCTAATCTCCAAGAGAAAAAATGTTGAGAAAACTAGCAGATATAAGTTTTTATCATTCATAAATGCTAGTATATTTTTAAAAAATGTTTTAACTTTACAGGAACCAAATCTTAAATTTATGCAATAACTATGTCTTTGAACAAAAAATTTAATAATGATTGCCAGCAAATTTGGATTTGGAACCTTTTAAATTATGACAGCTGACTGTCAGCATGTATTTATTTACAAATATGATCAACTCTATGCCAAAATCGCAGCATTAATTGCTATTTGACGGAGCTACAAAACAGTGCTTCAATAACTCCTGAAATTAAAGCAAATCCAATTTATACCTCTGGATGGGGAAACACTAGAAATTTCTTGAACGATCTACAGTGATCCATAGGAAAATGTCTCCAAACATCACCAGGCTTAACAGCTTTTGGTAATTTTTCCACAAATTTGGCACAAAAAATATGATTTGCCAAAAATGGTGCCAACTTGGCAATATCACTTACATTTTTGCCAAGAACAGCAATGTCCAAAAATCATGTGTAAACTTGCAAAGCAAAACAAACTTTAGCAATTTTGAATGAAGACTAATGCCAAATTTAGCAAGATAACAGTAAATTAAATCTAATAAAGTATGAAAATAATATCTATTTACAAAATTTGTAACAGTATTTTGCTATTCTAAAAAGAAATATGCATCTAAATACATATACTTTCTGTGTATTAACATTTTTAATAGTGTACTCATTTTGAACTTAAAAGAAATTTTGTTAGCTATTGCAAAATTTTCTTACTCTTAATGAAGAATAAATTTAGCACTATTAATGTCTTTTAAGAAACTCAAGACTTTGAAATAGGAGATATTTTCACATTTTCTCCATTTTTAATATATGATCTTCTAATTCTTCAAGGTAGTATCAAGAGTCTTCACTAATTAATTGCTTTATGATGCACTAAGATAAAACTGACATTGTGTCTACTCAAATGAGTTGTCTTTTTACTAGAAAATCAGTGATTTAAATATTTTTATTGTTTTGGTTTTAGGTGTAAAAATATTTTTGCAATCTTCCTAAGTATTAAAACGTTTTCCCTTTGAGCTTGATTTAATATTTTAGAATGTGATGTATTTTCTTTGTATTTTACTCAGGCCTTCCACATAAATCTAACAATGTAATTTTGTATTTAAAAATGCAATATTATGTTACAGCCCGAATTAAATAATTATTGGAATATTTAAATGAATATTTAAAAAAAAAAATCGTAATATCCATGCCAAATAATGTGAAAAACAAAAAAAAAAATGTTTGACTTGGTTTAAAATAAAAGTAATATTTATGTAGTAGTTTATACGTAAATCCTATGGCAAATTTAAGGGTGAACTAAGGGGGAAATGACAGCAGGTATTCGGGCTCTGTTAAATCTATAGTTCTTGAACAAGTCTGGTTATTTGTCAGTTCGGCTCCTTCAAGAACATTTGTTCCGTGGTGGGTTTCAGCCATTCACTCGGGGTGCCTCTATGGCAGGGAGGGGACAGGGGGTTCGCCTCCCAAAAAATTGTACCTAGATTTGATGAGAGATAAATATATCTTCTCATCAAATCTAGGTATGTACTTTGTGAGCATGATTGTGTTTATTTATTTATTTTTTGGTAAAATTTGAAGTTCGGAAAATTGAGAATTTTTCCCTAGCACAAATTTAAGTTTATGGTGCCCCTGACTACACACACTGCTAGTGCTATAGTTAAAATTATCTATGTTCAAATTACCATTTAATAAAAAGTCCCAAGTTTTGTATATCAGTATGAAGAATTTTAAAAATTCTTACAGTGCTGCATACAAGATGATTATGGGAAAAATTAAAGTTAGATTTTTAAAAAAATCACATAAAATGGTAGCATCAGTTAATGCTCCTTCTAACAGCTCTTGCCACAAGAAAGATTTTTTTCATATTATTCGCACTATTTATTTAAAATTCAACCATAAGTTAGTTCAACCCTGGAATAAAACTCCCCCCTCGTCCAATATTGTCACTTACAATCGTAGCTCCTAAGTGCCTCAATTTAGTATTGAATTCATATTTTATCATAGCTATAGGATGTATCATCCCTTTGCACCCTTTCAAATAACAATTTTATCATGAGTATTTTGCATGTGAAATATCTTGCATTTTCGTTCTGAGGATTGGCAGCTATGCCATGTTACTTAATATAAAAGGAAAAGTTGTTGATTTTGCTTATTTCTGAAATTTATTGACAGTTCCGCAAACAATTTCACTACAAAATAAATCATTGGTCATCCTGACTGCTGCATTTTGCTGGGCATTATTTGATTGATTGAGAGCTTTTGATAATTCATTGAAATACTCGATATGATTATAAAATATGTTTGCAGTGTTAAAAGAATGTAAATAAAGGCACTATAAATTAATATTTTAATAACAGCATTCAGTTAAAGCAATCAATACTCCAAAACAGCACAATTTAAGCTATTATAGTTTGGTTTTTATTATTATTATTATTTTTAGTTATTTTATTAATTATTTTTCTTTTAAGAAAAAGAAAAATTGAGTTTTAATTTTAAAGAATAACCTTAGCAGCAAAGAGAGATTCTGTTGCAACACTGGAGGAAAAAATTAAAACGTTAATAAGGAATTTATGTGGAACGTGCTTGATAAAGTTTTTAAAATATAGGATATATGTATATACAGCTGAAGCTTCATTTTATGAACTCTTGGGGACCATAAAAGATCAAATGGTATTGACTCAATCAAAGGTATTTTGACCTAGTAAGTTGTTTGTAAAATCATGAGTATTTGTTATGAAGAGGTGCACAAAATGGTATGTCAGCTGTATATATAAAAGTGGTAGTATATATTTTGTTTTTCGTAAGTTGTTTTCAATCATGATTTTGCTGTGATTATTAAGAATCCATTGTGATGATTTTGTGAATATAAAGCTAAGGAAATATGTAAGGTTGCGTTTGTAAATAATACATTTTTTACAGATTGTTTTTATAAAAATTTTATAAAATTGTGAAGTTCAAATAATATTTTATGTATATATATATATATAAATAAAGTTTTAATATACTTTTGTCAAAACATTGTTGCTTCCAATAATTTATCCAAAACCCATTTACAAACAGGAATGTTATCATGAAATTGATTTAAATAATATCATATTCTTTGCATATGAGGACAAAAGACCTCAGTGCAAAGGCTCCATGTTTTAAGGAATCAAAAAAATTTTCAAAATTCATTTTTTAGGATTTTGTGTTTTTGTTTAATATTGTTAAAAAATACCTCCATAGAAACCAGTTTCAATGACATTTTAACATAATATAATCAACAGTGGCATGACAACCGTGACCTTCTTTCCTTGACAACCTGTTGCTTTAATTTGATCTTCAGTTCTTGACTTAAAACTGCCTACTCAAAAATTTATTGACACCAATGTGTAATTAATTGTTATAATTGAAGCTGCTCATTCTCGCTTCAATGTACCTTTCAGAGGTAGACTAACGTCAGTCCAAAAATGGTGATTTTTACTTTATTGCTGTAATTATGTAAAATCTTATTTTACATCGACTCATGAGAACGTTATTCTATGAAAGACATACCTTTAATTATTTAACAGCATTATAAAAAAAAAAAACAAGTACTTTTTCAGTTTAACTGCAACACTTTTGTCACCAATGTTCGACTGCATTTTCTCTAATTCCAGCAAAGGGGGTGTCGGATGCATCCCGTTAATCCTGACTTCTGTTTAGAATATTGAATTCCAAGGTCAAAATTGACTAAATGGGTGATCGAAACAATACGGAGCACGGCCACTGAATAAGGAGATTTTAAGTTCTGTTTCTATTTTTATTGTGAAAGAACTATAACATGAGGAAAATATAAACTATCATTTTTTGCTCAATTGTTAGTTTTGAACTGACTTGGAAGGCATACAATAGTGTTATACCTCATTTGGAGTATGCTGTTCAGTTTTGGTCTCCTTATCCGAAGAAAGACATTAATTTATTGGAAAGGGTACAAAGAAGGGCTACAAGGTTAGTAAATGGGTTTTCTAATTTAGACTATGATTCCAGACTTAGAATGCTTAATATGTATAGTCTTGAGCGAAGGAGAGCCAGAGGGGACATGATTCAGTTGTTTAACCCATTAATGCCTAGCGTCCCTTTTTAGGGACGGTCCAAAAAAGGGTCTGAATTTCCCCAAAATGAACATTTCAACCAAATAATAGTGTTCAATTAGTACCTTGGTATTGATTCAATTCGTTATTAACAGATTGCAGCACATAACCATTGTAAAGTGCGTTCTGCAGTAATTTTAATATGATCTTTATCGAAAATGACATCGTTCACAATCTCAAGGAAAAAAAGCTAAGTTTTCAAAGTTATTCCCAGCTTCACAGTTTATGTTAATTGCTGATTTTATTTCTTCTTATAAAATAGCTATTTAAATATTATATCGTAGGCAGAAAAAAATTTCAGTAATAAAAGTATGTACCCTCTGGTGTCTATCGTAACTTTTAAGGGAAGATTTTTCTTTCCTTAATAAAATACTTATTTTTTACGTAATATTTTTTTAAATATTTTTCCTGTTCATTAAACACTGTTTTTAACCAGTATACAAAATATCTTTGGAAAAAAAATGTCAGGCATTAATGAGTTAAATTTATCAAAATGACTGATGTTACGGGGTTAGATTTTCGCACGGAAAGCAGGACAAAGGGTCATTGTTTTAAGCTGTTTAAATCTCAGGCTAATCTTGAAATTCGAAAAAATTACTATTTTAGCAGGGTAGTGGGAACTTGGAACAGCTTACCGGAAGAGGCGGTAAAGAGCAATGGAGTAGATGGCTTTAAGAGGGCCATTGATCTTCATTAGGGTCTTTAATTTGACTAGGACTAGCCAAGTTGGGCCCAGAGCCTGCTGCTGGTCGCCACATTTGTATTTGTAATAACTTTAAAAAAAAAATAGTAGCAATCGAAAAAGCATTGTAAAACATGTTTCTGGACGGATGAATTACCAGCTCTCGGGACCTCGCTATCGAAATATGAGATATTAAAGTCTGCCCAAATTTTTAAGAAAAGTCACCAAATTTAGCAAGTTTCAGTAAGTAATGGTGTTAATCTTTTGCATAATTTAAAGATGTCTTACACACACAGGTTGAAACTGTGACCGATTTCTCGCCATGTCTTTAAATTTCGCGCTATTTTAAATTTTTGAGTTTTTATTACCTTAAATCGCCATAGCGGGCGGACGAGGGCAAACACCCTTTGCGTCAGGACACTGGCGCAGCGAGGGGGGGGGGTGATGGTTGGGTGTTAAGTGCCCCCCCTCCCCCAGAATGTATGATTTTTTTCTTTTGTAGTTGAACCTAAAAAAAAAAAGAAAGAAAGGACAGATGCCGATAGTTCAAGGACGGCCGATTATTTTTCGTTTCGAATAGCCAATCGCCCAGGGGCGCAGCGAGGGTTTTTTTTAGGGGTGAAACCCCCCCCCCCCCCAGAAGTTTTTACCCCTTACTAATAAAGTTCAACTACGAAAGAAAAAAATCATTCAACAACATTATCCTCGGAAAGCTCATTGAGCAAGTACGAAAGATTTGTCGAGGAGGGTAACATCCAAGAGAAGTATCCGAGGGCTATATATGTGCATTGCAGCTGTCATTGCTTGAATCTTTCCATCTCTGAAGGATGTTTTCTGTTCAAGTAATTAGGCATTACATTGGTGTTATTGAGAGGCCACAAAAAAATTTTAACACTCCGAAGCGCCAAGCAGTGTCAACAGCTGAGATTGCAACGGCATCTGAAGAAACAATACAAGAAAAATTAAAGAGAATCTGCCCCACTGAGCGCCACTGCGCAGTGACAACTTTTATTGAGTTTCATCCTTGGAAAAAATACAAAATTGGGCTGACACAAAAACAGCTACCGAAGCTCAGCTTCTCCAGAGTGCTGTACTAAAGTGCGACTTCTTGGTGAGCCTTTTTGTGGTTGATCACGTATTTTCGTTGACCATGCCATTGAGTATATATTTGCAGACACAAAATCTGGACCTTATAACTGCAGTAAAATCTGCTATGATTGTGAAATTAAAGCCGGGGGAAATAAGAAGTAACGCAAGAGCAAACATTTTCTCATATTTTCAAAAAGATAAGTGAGCTTTGTGCTGAATTAGAAGTCACCATTTCAAAGGAAAGGATGGCATGGCGGCAGGCAAAGAAAGATAATGTCCCAGCCGATACGGTTGAAGAATATTTCCGACGATCTTTGTGCATTCCTTTCCTGGGAAATACTATTCAAGCACTATATAGGAAAAATTTGAAGCTCATGAGAAAATCTTAACACCCTTCCAGATTTTCTTAAAGGAGAATATAGATAAGAGCAAGGAAGACATTTCTGGTGTTATGAAACTAGCAGAATTTCATAAGCTTGACACTCCAAGTTTATTGGGGGAAATTATTCTTTGGCAAGAAATGGTGAAAGAAAAAAAAAACCACTTCAAGCTTTGCAACGCTGAGCTCCTACGAACAATAAAGTTTGCACGCCTGACAAGCACGCCTGAAAGGTGCATGTCGTTACAGGAAAGTTTTTGAAAACATATTTAAGAAATAAAACTGGTGAAGAGCGTTTGAATGGACTGGCTATGGTTTACATCCATGACCGAATTGTGATTTTATTTCTAAAATTATGCTAGCATGCCGAAAAAAAAAAAAAAAAAAAAAGAGATGCTGCCTAGTAATGCAGAAACATCTGATTCTGATGTATACGACAGTTATAAGCCTTGAATATTGAAATGATTTTGTACTTTTACATAGCTATATGTAAATATTACTTTTGAATACGAAAACTAACCGCTACGGTGCGGCGAAGAGAGTGGTAACAGTCGCATTTGTACTCATGTTTTTAAGATATATTTGATCGTGATATATTGATATGTATACACATAAGGATGGCTATGATGAAAAAAATACCCCCCCCCAGGAGGAAATCCTGGCTTCGTTAGTGCGTCTGGATCATGTCAGGAGATGCTACCAATGCTTAACATTTGTGCTAAGATGTGTAGTAAAGGATGCGTAATAAAACCAATCGCCCTCCCTTGAAATACTTTTCGATGCCCTTCCGCTCTTCTTTCGCACGTCATATTGCCTAAATCTGCATTCGAAAAAAATCCCCAAACCGTTTTCGCACAAAAATTGCACTTTGACCTCTCCCTTTCCGAAAATGACCCCTTCCTGATTCAGAAGTTAGATTCGCCGAACGGTGAGCGCTGTAGTACCTCTTGCTTGACGTCACATACTTTTCTTTCTCAACGATTATCTCTGATTGGCTGAAGTGAAATTAGGTTTCTGAAAGGCTCTACTCACGAGCTTGTGTTCGACGGATGATTAGGTACAAGTTTGTTGACATTGTTACATGTGTACAGGGGTTGTGTATTATAACTAGCGCAGATGCCGCTGATACTCATATTGCTGGATAATGGCATCTTTTTTATTATTTGTTCTCTTAAACATGATTTGACGATACATTTCTTTTTTCGGACGAACTTCCACACATTTCTTTGTATGCATTGAAAATTAAACGTAGTTTTTTTTTCTCTCTCAATGAACGACTCATGACTCGGTAATCAAGTATTCAGACGAGTTATTATTTTCAAAAATTATTCCAACAAGCATCAATCATTCTGTTATTTAGAGAAAATAATTGAGAACTGATGTTCTTCAGCATATTTTTATAAATAATAATTGTAAAAGTACCACACTTCTAAACAAAATAAGATGGAAGGAACTGAAAAGCTGGACCTGTTGATTACTAAAATGGCAGATCCTGCTTTAATGAAAAAACTCTGCTTAACCTATAATAAAAAGCGAAGTATTAAATACAAGGATAATGCAAATATTCCTCGCAGTGGGGACAACAATAAACGATCTTTTTTCAATGAAACTGAAGAATGTCTTAAATTATTAGGATCTTTGGGTCAGGAAAATGTTGCCAATCTAAGCCATAAACAGATGTTGTTTCATAAAAATTTTAAAGAATTTGATTCTGAAGATAAAATTAAAAACTGTATTGATGAAACAAAAAAATCATGTCGGATAACTGAATACATTAATAAGCAAGATAAAAACAAAAAAAAATCTAGGGAGCAAAGAAGAAATAAAAAATCAAATGCAAACAGTGTTATCACATTATCAATTGACAGTTCTCATGATGGTATTGAGTTGATTAACAAATGTACAATTGATGAATGCGAAGTAATCCCGAGTAAAATTACGAATAAGAAAAAATCTTGTGAAAAAAATAAATTGTTTCAAGTTTCAAATGTTTCTGTTGCTTTGATTAACAACAAATCAAAAAGCAAAATTATGGTACAAAATAAGCATCATTCTCCTAAAAGTAAACTGTCAAATAGAAAGGGAAAAGAATATTCAGCTATTTCTAATACAGAAGAAACTTGTACAAATAAGAAAAGTGCTGAAACCAAAATCAAACCTTCTTACGCTGTGTTTAGAGAACAACATATTATCACCACATCTAGTGACAGTTCAACAGATTCTGATGAAGATATTTTTAAGAAAAAGAAATTAAAAACTAATAGTAAGAAAAGTAACGAAAAGAAAAGTGCTGAAACCGAAATCAAACCTTCTTCCGCTGTGTTTAGAGAACAACATATTATCACCATATCTAGTGACAGTTCAATAGATTCTGATGAAGATATTTTTAAGAAAAAGGAATTAAATACTAATAGTAAGAAAAGTAACAAAAAGAAAAGTGCTGAAACCGAAATCAAACCTTCTTCTGTTGTGTTTAGAGAACAACATATTATCGCCATATCTAGTGACAGTTCAACAGATTCTGATGAAGATATTTTTAAGAAAAAGAAACTAAATACTAGTAGTAAGAAAAGTAACGAAAAGAAAAGTGCTAAAACCGAAATCAAACCTTCTTCTGCTGTGTTTAGAGAACAACATATTATCACCATATCTAGTGACAGTTTAACAGATTCTGATGAAGATATTTTTAAGAAAAAAATATTAATTACTAATAGGAAGAAATTTAAAGTTAAGAAAGGTGAAGGTAAACATTTTAAAGCATGTGCAAATTTTGCCTCAGTAAATAAACCAGCAAATATTTCTGAGGCTGACACAGGTAATGAAGTTTCATTGCTTGATCCTTATAGCATATCTAAAAGTGATCCTTCTAGAACTGTAAAAGGACATTCCTCTGGTAATATACCTTTTGTAAAGAACAAATTGATTTCTGAGCAAAATAATGAAGTGAAAGTTATAAAAGAGCTTGAAGAAAGTACTGTAATTAATGGAAATAGGGCACAAAATACTAGAAAAAGGGAAACACATTTAAAAAAGACTGGGAAAAAGTTACCAGCTAAAAGTGGGAAGAAATCTAACTGCAGTTTTATAAGCAATCCAGATAATTTATCAAATTTTTTATGTAATTCCAATGTGGTATTGCATAATTCTGATACCTATGATGAGAATGTATTATTTATAGGTGCTCATAAATCAGTTAATTCTAGTGCATGTATTGACGAGTATAAAACTTCCTTTATTAAAGCCTCTTCTCAAAAGGGCACGCCATTTATCAAACAAACTGATGACTTAGAAAATCCAGAAAAGGCTCACAACTCTTATAGTGCAACATGTGTTGATAAAAATGTTTCTAGCAATTTACTGTGTGGGTCTACTGAGAGTTGGATTACAAATGGCAAATTTCAGTCCAATAGCAGTAGTATAGATTTAGATGAATTTTTTGTTAGCACTAATTTTGGGAAGAAAACAGTAAATGAAGGAGTCTTTTCAAAACAAAGTAAAACTCATGAACTAATAAAAGGGAAAATTGACTTTGAACCCGAACCAGTAGATTTTGAAATTCCTCCCTTGCACGAGAAAGAACGTGTAGACAACCCTTCTAAGGAAGATCTAGTAAAATGGAAAAAACTAGGTGTGAAGAGGAAAAATGGCCCATGGACACCAAAAGAGGAAGAAATACTTGGAAAAAATTTTGCTGAACTTTCTAAGAAGTATGGGATCAGTGATCCATGTGTGATTTTTGGGATTAATAGTGATCACAAAAGAGATACTTCTATTTTAAAGTTTCTAAGAGCTAAGCATTTTTATGTAAGATTGGGTAAAGACTTGAATAATAGAACTCTGAAATGTATTTATAAAAAAGCTAGGAGAATGTTTCATCCACATGCTTCTAATAAGAAATGGACTGCAGAGGATATTTCAAAATTAATGTATTTATATAGAATTTTTGGGCCAAATTGGAATAAAATTGGCCAAGCATTGAAAAAAACTGGTCAGCATTGTGCAGTATATTTCAGTTTTATAAAAGGTAGCAAATATAAGTCTATGCTTCAGAATAAAAAATATCTTTAAAGAAATTGGAGTTCAATTAGTGTTAATATCTTTGCTGCAGACAGGGACGTCATTTTAAGTTTTTCCGGGGGGGGGGGGGGGGGGGCAAAGGATCCAAACACAATGCAATTTCATCGGAAAACATAAAACACCAAGCCTACTTATATGTAAATACATTGATTTCTCAAAGCTGGGGGGGGGGGCACTTAACCCCCCCCCCAAATGACAGGCCTGGCTGCAGAGTATTTTCTTATCTGAAAAGCAAGGTTATTGACGGATCAACAACAATTTAAATTTGAAATCTGAATGAAAACTAATTACTTGAATAAAAATATTTTAAATCTACCATGTTTTTTAAAACAGACTGAAAACTAAAAATAACTTCTCTAAGCCTCACATAGATTTAAAGCCCTGTGGAGATTCAGAACTGCTTACAAATTGTATGGAAAATTTATGATTGGGAATTTTTAGTAGTATTGTGGCGTACTGATGGACCTGGGGCCAGAACCAAGGACCTCAGTGATGGTAGCCCAGTGCTTTGGTCGCTGAGCCGAAAGGCCTTGTGACTCGGCGGGCAAAGTTGGGTTATGTGCTCTCTAAGTACGCCACAATATTATTAATACTAAAGGCTAAACTATATTACATGTGTTGATGTATTACAAGTGTTTCAGTTGTTTGTAACTCTGAATAAAAGATAAAATTCACGTTCTTTGTAAATATAAAAGTAATATATTTAATACTAAAGGCCTAACTATATTACATGTTCAGGGAATAGAAAGAAGGAGAGATGTTCTACGGATGCGCTTGTTTGAAAGTGGCAACGAATTCTCACCGCCGCCAGAGAACACTACTTACCAAACACTCCCTATTTCCTAAAGGAATCGATGTAAATGATTCTGAATCTGTCATCTTTTTAAATGCTGCTATGGGAAAGAAAATATTTTTTTTTTCAACTGGATTTTGGTGTAAACCATCGATTAACATTATGAACTAAATATGACTTTGATCCCACTGCAATTTTGCCATATTTTTAAAGAAAGATGTTTAATCGACCGCATCTAGCTACTTGCCAAATTTGACATATATGTGACTGTATGCGACATTTTCTTTGCATTGTACAATGTTATTTTTGCTGAGAATCAGTTTTCTAAATGGTTGATTAATTAAGCATGTGGCAAAAAATTAATTATGTCAGTATTTAATTTTGTTATTAATTAAATATATTTAGTAGACAAAATAATTATTAGTTTGAATATATTTATTAAATATATTTAGTTCATAATGTTAATCGATGGTTTGAGCAAAATTCCAATTAAAAAAAATATTCTTGCCAACAGCAGTCTTTAAAAAATGACAGATTCTGTTAGATTTGGCAAGTTGGTAAGTTCATTCGATTAAACCTATTTCTCAAAGAATACGGCACCTATTTTCGTGGAATGAATATCATATTTAATTCATAATGTCAATCGAAGATTTACACCAAAATCCAGTTGAAAAAAAAATATTTTCTTTCCCATAGCAGCATTTAAAAAGATGACAGATTCAGTATCATTTACATTGATTCCTTTAGGAAATAGGGAGGGTTTGGTAAGTAGTGTCCTCTGGTGGCGGTGAGAATTCGTTGCCACTTTTAGATAGCAGAGATTTAGCTCCTCCTCTTTAATCTCCTTGTACATGTTGATGTATTATAAGTGCATGTAAATTTAACAGATATTCAATAGTTTTGAAAATCAGAGGGAAAACAGTTCGAGTATCATGAAATATAGCTTAACCTTTAGTAAAAATGATAGTACCGTCTACTCTAAAAGCATATTTTTAGTTTTTTTAAACTATAGTTAGTTATTCTTTTGAGAGAAAAGTTCAAGGTAGACAAGTTCATCAGATGCTGAAGCTGGCAGCTTGCTATCATACTGTTTTTTTAAGAAAATCTTTTATGTGAAGTAAACTATACATTTATTGCATATTCTAAACACTTACTGTACTTGGCACATCTCCTTTCATTAATGTATATTTGAATTTCACATGAATGAAAAATAATTGAGACAAGGTTTCAGCACAAAGGTTTTGAAATAAGCAGTCAGAACAAAGATAAAGAATTAACATTTTCTTTCGATTAAAATTCTTCCGCTTTTTATCAAACATCCAAACTTACAAGTTAACTCTAATTACACATTTTGCTAATTTTATGAATGACAAGTTTCGAAAGACAATATAATTGTTAACGTTGATATAGGGGTTTAAGTCGGGTCGGTGCAATTTGCACAGGAGCCATGGTTTCAAAGCATGATAGAAAATTATCAAAATAAATTAACGAATATGTTTGACTTTTTTAATTATATCATAACATATTCGGTTGTGTTGGCAAAAATTTTTTTTAGAGGGAGTATGGCTTGATATACAGTAAAGAACCAGTTATCCGGGATGTTTGGGACCACAGTTATCCCGGATAACTGAATTTCCCGGTTTTCTGGATCGCTACAAAGCGATATTTGCCAATTGTTTATAAAACCCAAGTTACTATAACAAATAGTAATGCATCTTAAAATCTGAACAGAAAACGATCCAGAAGTGCTTATAGATATTACAATATTAAAAATTTCTGAGCTATATGCCACTTACAGGGTATTTATAAAGAAACCGTTCATATTCATTAAGGTATTAAAAAAAAAAAACACTTTATTTTTTAGAAATTGCCAAAAATGTGTATTTAAAAAAGTGGCGGAAAAATCGACAAAATGTTGCCGGTTTTCTGGTTTCCTGGTATTTTGGTTCCCGGATAAAAGGTTCTGTACTGTAGTCCTTTTTCGTGATCAAAAAAAGAAAATCTCCAAATCCCTTTTCTGGATATATTAAGGCATAAACATACTTATAGCTATAAAAGATTTTTTTTTCCTTTGTTAAAGTAGTAAATATTAAATTTTGGATAGGGCTCCAGAATTTTACATCAAAAGCTTTGTTGATATTAAGAGAATATTTGTTGTCTACAACTCCTAATGTTTTGGTTAAGAATATTAGGCTTAAACCCAAATTTCATTGTGGCCGAAATTCGATATTTTAAGGTTTTGGCATTCCCCCCCCCCCCCCCATGATAAACATGGTAGAAAGTTTAAACTAGTTATGCAGAAAAAAGTTAAAAAATCAATACAGAAAGATATGAATACTTACTCCTGCATTAAATCTTGTAGTAATGGCTACTGCTACTTGCACTCAACGACTTAAAAATTACCGGGGTTTGTTGATATGTATCCAATATTTATTTTGAAAATATCATATTTTGATATTTATTTTTCAAGCCCCTATATTTTCAAGTGAAAAATTATATTTATCATATTAATAGTGCTCATTTGTTACTAAAATAACCACAAAGTGATAGTATTTATATCATTATAATACAGTAATATAATATACGTTTTTAATTTTACTTGTAATTTTAGCATATAGCAATTTTAATGCAGATTAAAACTCCTTAGTTGAATATCGTACATTTATTTGAGGTTTATGTATTACAATAATAATGTAAGAAAATTAGAAACTGATTTGAGGACACTGTTTAACCTTTTGGATCCGGACTATTCGTATAGAAGTTTTCTTTTCGAGACGGGCGGTACAACTGTTGAACCGTAGATCCCTTTTCCTCTGAAAACGGGAAAGTGTAACGGCAAGCACTTAGGTTTTATGACTTCGCAGTTCGACTGAAAAGCCATAATCCCCCAGTAAGGGGGAATGAAATCTTGGAAAAATCCCCTGTTCCAAAGAGTAAAAGCGAAGATTTCAACCCCGTCATCAAAGGAAAAAAGATTTGCGGTACAGCATGTGTACCACCTGGTTCTAAAAGGTTAAAGACATTAGTTTGGGTTGGTTGAAAATATCGGATACATATAAAAAAAATCCAATATATATATCAAAATAACGGATATTTTCGAAAATATCATGTTTACGAACCCTGTTGATTAAATTGTTGCGAGTACACAAACAAGAATAAGTGGACCCCTGACAAGCCCATCATTTCACAATTTTCAGGGGAGGTGGGGGGTCAATGGTCGCAAACCCAATGTAAATTTCATTAGAAAACAACAAAAACCACGCCTATTTTTTTCCAAATACCTTGAATTCTCAAAGCTATGGGGGTAAATTGACCCCCTAAATAATGGGCCTAACCCCTTACAGAAATAGGAAGCGAGGATGTCCGAAACTAACCTGGCGGCAGATGGCAGTTCAAGAACAAACTGGAGGGCAGCACGCAGCGGCTTTATGCGCCACTAGGTGTTAAGAGACTAAAGTTAAAAGTACACAAAAAATTAAGAAAATTAATAAAATAAGTTGACCACTAATGTTCCCCACTGTAAGGGATCAATTTCAGGGGTGATTGTGAGTTCATAAAAAAATACCTGAAAATTTTAAAGAAAAAGTGGGAGAGGGGGGTGTTTTTTTAAAACCAAGGCCCCTATTACTTATGCACACCTACTTCTATAATTATACATATATAATAATTAATTTCCTTTCATAAACTAACACATTTCATATATTCAAACAGTTTTTAGTCAAAACATTGTACATGCATTTAATTAAATTGTAAATGAGTAATAAAGTTACTTTTGAGCTGGTGATGAGCAATTATCTCCAAAAAAATATTTTAAGGAGAAAGCAAAAGTCTAACAGAATTACTGTTTGTTGTGCGAAAGCATAATTAAAAATATTTTATTTCCCGTATTTTCAAACATGAAAATACCTGAATCGATCATGAAAATACCGGAACACAATCACCCCTGCAATTTACACAGGTTTTACTACAAATGTTAACATTTTGTTATTTTTTTAAAACAGCTATTTAAATTTTTAAAATAGTCCATTAAATTGAATTTATCTTTTAACGGAAAACAAAAATAAAACTACATCACAGGAATCTATAATGTAAATTTATAAAATTAACATAAAATTTTGTTATTGGACATTATATGTTTAATAAATCATTTTAAAATCTCACAGTACAATAAGTCCTTGTTGAGAGCTAAGCACTCTTAAATTACATGTATGATGTTATCAACAAACGATTTACACAATTTTGAAAATAAAGGTACATTTATTTTCGTAACCATACTGCAAATGAACATTATCAAGAAGAAATCTTCAATAAAGCATTAGCATACTGAAACTCTTTGCTATTTTCATAATCACACATGTCCAGTGCCACTTCACAACTCTCCCTCACAACAGTCCTTTTATCTCCGAGATACCGAGTTAAAATTTCCATGCATTCTTCTGTTGCGATTGAACCCAATGCTTCAGCACACTCATGACGGACCATTTCATGTTGAGTTTCGTCACAGAGAAGCTTCGCAAGTTGCTGCACAGTGTTTTCTTGCTGCATTTGTCCTAAAATATATGCTATTTCATGGCGATACAGAGCACTTCCACAATTTAATCCTTTGGCAAGGGCTAGGGCGGCACTCTTAGATTCCATATTTCTCAGACTAAACATAGCACGATACCGATCGTAAAGTGAACGATTTTCGTCTAAAAGAATGGATTCGAGTTCAGAAGTACTGTACTGGTTTAAAGGAAAAGGAGGTGCTGGGTCAACTGAACAGTAAGGGTTTTTAGAAACTTCTGACTCCGTGAGAGTATTATGCTTCATTTTTTGAGCAGCAAGCTGACATGTTTCTGCAACTACAACACAAGGATCATTGATGTAGTTTTGAAGTATATCCAGGCTGCTTTCCTTTCCAATCGCAGCGAGGGCTTCACCTGCTTCATGGCGCACGATAGGATCTTCTTCTGTATTCTTCAAAATCGATTCAAGCTTTGGGATGGCAAGAGGGTCTTCCATTTGCCCAAGGCAATATGCACATTCGTGTTTTAAAAGCACTGAAGGATCGTCGAAGCACTTTTCGATGCATCGTATTGAGGTTTCGCCACCAATATTTTTCAGAGTAAATAACGCGCGAAATCTCTCCTTCAATGGCCTAGTTTGATCAACTAATATGTTCCCTATTTGCTCAATTACGTAATTTTTATTCTTCATTAAATCATTCATGGCAAATTTTAAGCAAGAGCAAGATCACAAATTCGGTCGACAACACGGAATTTTAAAAAAGGGAATCTTCCCACAGCTTAAGAAAGACTTGAATTTCGTTTGTTGTCGGCTTCACCATCACAAGTCACGGAAATGCTTTACCACTCGACAAAAACTTTTCAGACCATTTTATGGTATAAAAAAATCAGTTTTTTTCACGTTAATGATAAAATGTGGTCTGTCAGCTCTATTTTGTACAATTTTCAGTTATGTAATGCGTAGGCATCATATGTAATGAAGAGGAGAAACTTTAGGACTTAGTTTTCATCTTCCCATCCGAACTTTGTAATTTTCATTCATGCTGCCATCTAGTGAACTCTACAGGTAAACAACGAAAAATTAAAATTTTTTGCACAAAATTTATTTTCTTTTCATTTCTTTTTTTTCTGTTATATTTTCGGTGTGTAACGTCATCAGACAAAAAGCAGGACAAGGGGTCATTGTAAAAGCTGTTTAAATCTCAGGCTAACCAGGAAATTCGGAAAAATTACTATTTTAGTTAGCAAAGTAGTGGGTACTTGGAATAGTTTACCGCAAAAGAGGCGGTAAGGAGCAAGGGAGTAGATAGTTTTGAGAGGGCCATTGGTCTTCATTGGGGTCTATAATTTCTCCAGGACCAGCCCTATTGGGCCCAGAGTCTGTTGCTGGTCTTCGCATTTGTATTTGTGATGCTGGGGCTCACCCCCGCACTTTTTTGAGACCAAAGTTCAAAATCGCCATTTTAGGCAGTGTAGGTGTGTGTGTAGAACTTCAACGCCACCGCCAAGAAGGAACGGAGGTCCTAGACCAGAGGAATGCTGCATCTGCAGAGACGGGTGGACTTCCACTTAGCTGGTGGTCGCAGAGGCACTCAGTCATAAAGGCAAAGGAAGCTACCTCTGGTCAAAAAAGTAATAAGCAATTCGTTGATAGGTTGAAAAAAAAAATAAAAGAAAAAAAAGAAAGAAATACGAGGTCTAAATTGCACACATTGCAGTAAGAATTTCCGACACTTGTTCTACTGTAATACTTTAATACTAAGAACTATACTTTCCCAATGCAGAAGAAAAAGAATTTATGCGGGAAAACAGAAAAGACTGAAAAAAACTTTCACCGGATGTCTTTTCATCTGTAAGATCAATTATTTTACATCGGCGAGTCTAACTTCTGCTTTTGGAGGGGGCTATTAAAATGTGATAACACAAATAGGGAGTCTTGCCGTCAGGGCCAGCATTAGCAAATGCGGGGCCCGATTGGAGAATTGTGGCTTGACCCTCTTCACAGATGGTCTGTTTCGCTTAAATTTATAAAATCCTTTTTTTTTAACTAAAAAAAAAGGCGGGGGGGGGGGGACTTTTTGTTGAAGTATTCTTTTTCAAAGCAAAAAGAAAAAACTAACTTACTGAAACAAATGAAGGGCCAGGGGGAGAAAAAATGAAAGTGACCAAAAAGCGATTTGGAGAAAAACGAAGAACAAAGTTTGATTTCTAGTAGATCCTTATGTAGATTTTCGAGTTTTCGTGCACATTTCTGTCGCTTCTCATCTTTTTTCTCCCTTGTTGTTCCACCAGATGATACTAGTCCTTCATAGCCCCTAGATAGCGCTAATATCTCAAAATTGACGAAAAAGTGACTTTCATCGTTTTCCCCCCTGGCCCTTCAAATCATTACAGACTAATATTTCTGACCTTCTTAAGCACCTTTTCTGGCCATCCTTTCAATGATGAAGAAAATAATACACATAGTTGTTGAATAAATCCGAAAAAGCTTATTGCATTTTGACAAGTTTTGGTTATATCCCGAAGAACTAAGTTGTAATAGTGGCAATAAACAGTGACGTATAACGTTTTTAAATTTTGGAGGGGGCCAATATGACCCAACTTATCCCCCATCACACACACGCGAAAGCACAGTTTATTTTTTTCAATATAAATCCTTATCCTTTGGAGCAGGAAGTTCTAGTGCTAGATCTTACATTTTTCAGACGTTTAACCCAGAATGAAAAAGTGGCACCATATTCATCTTTCTACAATTTTAGATATCAAGTTTTAGTGTAATTTTTTTATTTAAAGGGAGGAAATATAGGCACTAATTGCTACAAGTTCAGAAAACAGCCATTTTAAAGCTGATTTAGGCTGTGAGTTCTGAGGCGGCTGCAAAACCAGGGATCTAAAGTGAGGGGGGCGGGGAATTCCCAGGATAAACAGGTGGTTCTGGGAATTGCTCCGAAAAAATTTGAAAAAAGTACTTGAACAATGATATTTAAAAAAAAAAATTTTGTTTGAGAAATTTTTTTACTGGAGAAGTATAATAGCATGTTTCTTTTTTTTTTCTTCGCCATAATTTTTAAAAGTTAAAGAAACTTATGATACACCAATAAATACCCAATTACATAGTACACAATAATTCTATAATGCAGTTTCAAAGATTCCTTTCGGTAAGCCAGATGATTGGAGGATGTAAGGTTATCGATGGAAGTTTCCAGGGAAAAATTTTGAAATTGATGTTTTAAGAGCACTTTGGTCGCCAATTTTTTGTGGTATTAAAAGGAGGAGGGCGAGGGGTCTAGCATTGGCCCTGATTTGAATATTTTTTCAAAATTCGAGAAAAATATTAGTTTTTGATAAAGAAAGCGGGAAAGGGAGGTTTGAATTAACTCGGAACTTGTTTCAAAACTGAAGTTTATTTTAAGCAATCTTTGATGACGTTGTAATTGAAGCTCTGAAAATCAGAGGATTCTCTAGAAAACTCTCCGAAAGTGAAGTTCTCGCAAATCAATTGACGCCCTCAATGCGCATTTTAGGCTAATTTTAATGACGTTGGAGAAATAGTCAGGATTTGGGAGCTGCTCCCTGAAAATTTGTGAAATTGATATTTTAAAAATGTAAATTTAATCTATAATTCACTGAAAGGAGATGAGGGAGTTGAGTGCTCTCTCTAAATTAAAAATGTATTTTTAGGCAAAGTTTGGTAATTATGGAGAATTAAGAAGGGTTTGAGGACCCTCTGAAATTTTTTGGTTTTTAGGTTTTGAAATGAAATTTTTAATTATCTTTGGTAAGACGTGCAAAAGGGCGAAAAATTCAGAAGCTCTCCTTTCTAAAAACACATGTTAAAATTATCTTTGAAGACGTTAAATGTAGAGCTATAGAAAGTAATGCGTTAGATGAGTGACGGGAGGGGAGATATTTACCGAAATTGTTTTAATTTTAAATCCCGAAAAAGCTATTTACCAAGTTATTAGAGAATACACTAGTTCTTCAGAAATTTTCGAAAATGTATCAGAATTTATTTCAGAAATGTTTCGAAATTGAGAGAAGACCTGACGCATGCGTAAATACGCGGAAGGTTTTCCCCGGGAAGATAAGACAGTACGGCTTCCGTTTTTACGAGTACCATTAAGGTGGAAGTCCGATTTAGGTCAGCACACAAGCCATAAGACCCGTTTATAGGGCAGGCAGCCATTCACAACACACTCATTCACACAGAGAAAGGACAAGGACATAAGATAGGGAATGTCCGAGCCGGGATTCGATCCCTGGGCTCAACACTTAAGACCCCCGGGGAGAAAAGATACGGAAAATAAAAACGAGGGGGGAGGGGGGGGATCAAAAAACCCCTATGCCGAGCTTTGGGACAAAATAAATGTGGGTGCAAAATGCGAGCTCAATCCGAGTTACCTTTTAGTCTGGAGCAGTGTCAAACAACTTTTAAAAAGTGCGAAAAATAGCGATTTTTTAACATTTATCACCCCTTCCCCTGAGGGTCCTGGATGTTTTGCTTTAGTATATGCCGTCAGGGGCCGCTGGAGATTGAGTATACCAAAAATCAACTCTAGGGATCTTTATGGGGCTGAGATACAGAGGGGTGAAAATCCCGGTTTGGTTACTCGCGTAATCTGTCCTTTGGTCGCTCTTTTACATTTTTCTTGGCGACGGAAATTTCTTGGCGGCTTTTATTTGGTTTTCTTGGCGGGGCGGGACGCTCCCGCGTCCCGTGATATGTTTTAAAACTTCTGCTCGTTCTCCAGTTTCTGAGATTTATTTCTTTATTTCTTTCCCATAAAAGGGTAACAGATAGAAAAAAAAACGATCCATTACATTATAGCGCATAACAAAACAGGGCTGTCGTGAGTTCAAATAAACTTGATCAGGGTAGGGAAGGGAGTGTGAGAGTTTGGGGAGCCTTATATTTGTTTTATTAAGACCCATAGTTGCGTATATATTTGTTGGAAAACAGAGAATGGATCCTGGACCAGTTTAAGATCATTACTAAAATGAAGAGTAATATTGAAGCAGAACTGAAGTGTTCTTCAAAGATTTTTTTCTAAACTGTTCTAAAATTGTTGGTTGTGTGTCTGTGGTATGATGTATTTAAAAAAATCATATTTTTAACACATCATAACAGCGCGAATTTCGTTCAAGGAAGGGGAGTGGGAGACTTGACGAAGTTCCTGAATAATTTCTTTAATTTTTTAAATATGATGTCCTAAAAACATATTTATAGACTTATCTTTTATATAATTGTGAAAATTGATGCAGTTCAGGACTCTTCCTGAATGTGTTTCAAAATTGACCCTAACCCCCCACCTCCTTCCTCCATCGAGAAAAAAACGAACGAAAATACAAGAAACGCAACTGTAGGGAAAAGTATATTGTTCACGAGTTTCTCCCACCGGTTTTTTTCGAAATTGATGTCCTAAAATGCAATTGTAGGATATCTTTAATGCTGCCCCGCAATACATTTTTAAAATTTCGTTTATTTTTGTATTCCTTTGTGAAATATTTACTTGTTTATATTTTCATGTTTTTCACATTATTATTTCATTTTTTTAAATTTCTTTATTTATTTATTTTTTTCTTTTGTGTTAGTGCAAACTGAGACTTCGTCCGGGGTGGCAGTTGACTTCCTCCTGGGGGAGGGGCACTGCCCTCTCGGAGAGATGCCTGAAAGAAACACTGACATACTGTCTGCGTTTTGTGCGCCTGGCAGCCACGAACGCTTCCATTTGAAAAGGGGAGACAGGTTTAGGATGCGCACTTCCCGATGCCTTCAGCTTTTGTTCGCTTGCTACTTCCTCGTTGCATTTCCCCCCGATTTCGAGAAAGTCAGAAGAGACTTGGCGCGTGCGCAGATGCGGTGGAGGTCGCACGAAAAAAATTAGACAGTAGAGAGACTCTTCCCCAGTAAATTTTCGAATTTGTCCACAGAACCCAGTTTGAAGCAATCTTCAGTTGTTTAAAAGCGGTTTTCTACTTTAGATGGCTCAAAAAAAAAAAAAAAAAAAAAAAAAAAATGGGGTGGGATTTTTTTTAGAATTAAAAGAGCAAGTCTATGTAGGCTGTGACGTTTTATCTAGCTCATTTTTCATAGGCTAACGTCACGCAAACGTCACGCTGACGTCACGATGTTTTTGTCAAGAAACGTTGCAGTCGAGTACAGTGAACTTTTTAGATTATTTTATTCATGTCTGAACATGGGAAAAAACATGTTTTTGAAGAAAAATGCTCACATGCAACAGCTTTTTATGCAGATTCGTGTAACTGCTGTTTTCAATCGGTGGGACAGATATAGCTAGCAATTTCCATCTGAAAAAAAAAAAAAAAAACATTTTGATTTTCCTATATTTTTCGTTTGTATGAACTAAAAATAACTAAAAATGCTATGAAATTCGAATGTTTTCTCTGATTTGAAAAAAAAAAGTGCTTTTAGTAAAAAGAAAAAATCATTTCAACTAGCTAAAAAAAAAAAATTAAGAACTTTTTTTCCAGAATACTTTTAAGTCAAATGGAAGAAAAATAAATGAAAATTAAAATTGATTTTTTTTTTGGAAAATATTTATCAATGTTTTTTGAATCGTCTGTCATGAACCTTTCAGCCATTTGTAGCTAAACGTTGTCAAATCAAGAGAGCAGCACGTATACTGTCCGATTTTTTCAGGTAAAACCTTCCGCGCATTTACGTATGTGTCAGGTCTTCTCTGATCTTACTAAACTGGGGGTGTTAGGTAAGATAACAATAAGGGAGGGAATAACAAGAAGCATTTTGAGCCGTATCAAACAACGTGGAACGATGCTAATTTCGAATACATAGTTTAATTGAATGTGTCAAAGAGAAAAAGCGAATACAATTTTTAAATTGAAAGCTTCACAAAGTTATCACCCAAAACCCATCTACCCTTTTTTAAGTGGAGCGGTTCGTGAGTGCTAGGCGCGGTTTTCAAGGACAGACAGTATTAGGTGGGTGTGCGTTGTGTATAAGTTTCGTTTTGCTTGTTTGCAAGGTAACATTTTGAAACCTTCATTTTGCCTTCACTTTCATGAAGGCAACATTTTGAAATTCAACCCTCGTTTGCAACTATCCATTTTGAATCCCTCCTTCCATTTTGGATTTGAGCATTTTCTCTGATTTTCTAAACACGATGCCACTGACCACAATAATATAATTAAATCTTGGGGGTGCATATGTCCCTTAGCACCCCCCTTGTGTACGCCACTGGTCTGGATGAAAGGAAGCCCAATGTAATAGGACAAGGACAAGGGATCCGGAATTTTTTCAAGGGAGAGGAGATTGACTTTTCTTACTTCCGTTTTGCTATGCATATTGGTTTTTCACTATCGAGCACAGAGGATTAAGGATTCGGACTTCAATCCCGAAACATTTCCGGGGGAGAGCATCAAACCTTCCTCTCCAAAATTCATCAAAACTCGTAGAAAATTGCATTTTTAGAACTTTAATATCGAAAAATTCCCGGTGAAGAGTCTTTTAAGGAAGGGGCAGTAACCCCATCGCCCCTCCCTTGTATTCGCCCCTGGTCAAGGAATAATGAGGATATACTGTGATTAAATTTTATTCATTGAAAATTCGCAAGTTTTTTTTTTTCTTAAACCACCTTTCAGTATTTTTTAAATGAAAACAACATAAGCTTTTTTTTTTAATCACGTAATTCCAAAACAAGTTTTTTTCTCTCTCCCTCCTTCAAAAGCGTTATTTCGAATTGTGCTCAGAAAAAGCTTTAAAAGGAAATCCTCGGAACTCGAACAATACTTTTCCATTCAAGTTTTCCCAAAATCCATCTATATACAGCGAGCCCACTAGAAAAGGGAGGGATAGGGGGTGGGGGGAAGGGATACACTTAAAAACGATGCTTTTTGATTGTCTTCGTTGTTGCTGTGTCGGAGAAAGCGGATCGGTATTTTTATTTCGGTGATATTATCGATCTTCCGTTTTGGAGGTGTTGGGAAAACTCTGGAGTTACTGGTATTGTGTTGCAATATCAGTTGCATCATAGCCGGGGGACATGGGCGGATTTAAACTGCGAGTTCTGAGGGGGCATCAAAAGCAGAGATCTAAAGGGAGGGGGGGGGGAATTCCCAGGATAAACAGGTGGTTCCGGGAATTGCTCCGAAAAAATTTGAAGAAGGTACTTGAAAAATGAGATATTTTTTTAAAAAAATTTGTTTGAGAACATTTTTTACTGGAGAAGTATATTACAATAACATGTTTCTTTTTTTTTCTTCTTAGCAATGATTTTTAAAAGTTAAAGAAACTTATGATACACCAATAAATACCCAATTACATAGCACACAATAATTCCTTAATACAACGCTGAATGATAAGTTCCGTCGTATTTCTCTCGCACTGGCAATGTGTGGTGACATACACGGATCATACAATAAACTGCATTTTACTGTATTTTCGGCTCGCAAGTAAATTAAATTGCATGTATCGCAATAAAATCATATATGTAATTTTGCAAACTATGCTTCTTGATTAAAAATATTTAATTTTAATATTTTCAAAATCCAATTAAAATTGTTGGGGGTGCGGCGCACTTCCGGCACCCCTGTAAATCCGCCTATGCCAGGGGAGGGTGGAGTACAGTGAAATAGCGCTGTAAAAGGAAATGGTCAGCGCTTTGTTAACGAAACGAATTATGCTCTTGTTCTCTTAACCCCTTTTGCTCTGACGGGACTCAGAAGTCCCGCTTATATTCACATAAATAAAACAAAGAATATGTGTGTTTATGTGTGTGTGTGTACCTTATACAAATCTACAGTTAACGTTGGATCTGGACGAAATTTGGCAGAGAGATACTTGGGCACCCGGGAAGGATCATAGGGTGGTATTTGAGCGGGAAAAAAAGTACCGATCCGTTCGAATTTCGAATAAAGGAATTCAAAATGGCTTTATCTAGTGAAATACTTATCGGATCTTCTCGATCTTTGTCTCATTCGAAAGAACGCAAAAAATAACTTTTAGGAAAGTTTCCTTCCGAGGGTTTTCAAAACCACTAATCGCTATCTACCTACACCCTAAAAAACGATATGGGCATTTTTAAATTTGGAAAAATATCTATTTTAAATTGGATTTATAAAAATCGTCTGAACGTGCGTGAAAGAAATTAAATTAGAGTGAAATAAATTATTAATGAGAAAAAGGTGTTGCCATTTTTTTCTTGAACATAAAGAAATAAAATTCTTGCTTTTGCTTTAGGCTTTTCCTGTAACGGGCGGATTTAAAAATTTTGTGGCGATTGATTAATTTTTCGTACTGCGTTCTAGCAAGCTATTGACTTTAATTTAATCGGGACTTTTAGACACGCGTTACTTGACATGAAATTTTTCCTCGAGATAGATCCCATGTAGAGCCGGGCCAAGTAGCTAGTTAATTTAATATTTTCATCCTAAATGGCTGGAATCAGGCTGGTTCTTAAAAGTACCACTTCTTGTACTTAGCTGAGAGTAGAGCCCAAGGAGATTAAAGAGGAGGAGCTAAATCTCTGCTATCTAAAAGTGGCAACGAATTCTCACCCGCCGCCAGAGGACGCTAGCTGAAACGCTCCCTATCTCCTACGGGAATCAATGTAAATGATACTGAATCTGTCATCTTTTTAAATGCTGCTATGGGGAAGAAAAAAATTTTTTTTCAACTGGATTTTGGTGTAAATGTTCGATTGACATTATGAATTAAATATGAATTTCATCCCACGAAAATAGGTGCCGTATTCTTTGAAAATAGGTTTAATCGAATGCACTTACCAACTTACCAAATCTGACAGAATCTGTCATTTTAAAAGACTGCTGTTGGCAAGAATATTTTTTTTTTAATTGGAATTTTGCTCAAACCATCGATTAACATTATGAACTAAATATATTTAATAAATACATTTAAACTAATAATTATTTTGTCTACTAAATATATTTAATTAATAACAAAATTAAATTCTGACATAATTAATTTTTTGCCTCATGCTTAATTTATCAACAATTTAGAGAACTGATTCTCAGCAAAAATTATATCGTACAATGCAAAGAAAATGTCACATACAGTCGCATATATGTCAAATTTGGCAAATAACTAGATGCCGTCGATTAAACATCTTTCTTAAAAAATACGGCAAAATTTCAGTGGGGTGGATCAAAGTCATATTTAGTTCATAATGTTAATCGATGGTTTACACCAAAATCCAGTTGAAAAAAAAAATTTTCTTTCCCATAGCAGCATTTAAAAAGATGACAGATTCAGTATCATTTACATTGATTCCCGTACGAGATAGGGAGCGTTTCAGCTAGCGTCCTCTGGCGGCGGGTGAGAATTCATTGCCACTTTCAAACTAGCGCATCCGTAGAACATTTCTCTCCTTCTTTCTACTCCGTGGTAGAGCCGCTATATAGACAGGCCGACGCATCAAGCTTAAGTTTTACCACTTTGGATCCAACTTATGAACTTTGACTTTCAGTTTTCATTGTTGCGGCGCTAGGGTTACCAAAAAAAGATCGGAAACAGTTTTCTAGTCAGTAATATCTCCCCAAAAACAACTCTGTTGTAAAAACATCCCCCGCCAAGAAAACCTTAAACACTCAGCCTTAAAAAGTTTTGATATCGAGTTTTCCCGCCAAGTTTGTGCCAAACTACTCCTCGCCTGTACGGATAGTTCGTTTAAATTGTTTTCAGTCCTGCCCCCCAGGCGGGAAAAGTTTTCACTCACTAAGCAACCACCTCACTTTACAAAACTTCCCGCCTAACAGTACTAAAAACAATTTAAACGAACTATCCACACAGGCGAGGAGTAGTTTGGCACAAACTTGGCGGGAAAACTCGATATCAAAACTTTTTAAGGCTGAGTGTTTAAGGTTTTCTTGGCGGGGGATGTTTTTACAGCAGAGTTGTTTTTGGGGAGATATCATATCTTTTTGCAATAATATTACCCCAACAGCACCAAACGTTCGATGGACGTTCAACGACGTCAAAAGACGACTTTTGGACGTTTGAACGTCCATCAGGACATAAATGAATGTCCATCGGACGTTTCGTGCTGTTTTTGTATTAATTTATCAGTTTTTTTCCCCACTTCAACATTTTTCTTGGCAGCGGACATATGGCTTTCTTAGAGGCATGCACTTAGCGCATAAGTTCAAGGCTCTACTTCAGTAGAGGATAAGTTTGAAATCAATCACAATGTCCCACCCGAACAGACACAAAACAAAGCTAGTTGCTAACAAGAACTACGATTAAATTAAAAATTAAAAAAAAAAACCGACCCGACCTCCGATTAAAAAACTGCCGAACTCTTATTAAAATAAACTAAATTGAAGACCCCTTTTAAAAGCTTTATGCAATAAAATCAATTACGAATATTTTATTTGTTAACAAATAGAAACTGGCAATGGATGAAATTTTCAATAATTGAGTTTTTTTTCCTCGTCGCCCAACAATGACAACAGTTTCCAATCGCTTGAATAAATGCTCAGACGTTGAACAGAACTAGTTGATAGAAATCGGACAAATTTTAAGCATTAATAACTCCGGCCTGCGATGACCCCGGGGGGGGGGGGGAGTAAATTTTGGTACACGTCCTCAAGTCTCATCGAGAATATTCATACCAAAAATCAACACTTAAGACCCCCGGGGAGAAAAGATACGGAAAATAAAAACAATGGGGGAGGGGGTGGGGGGGGGAGTCGAAAAACCCCCTATGCCGAGTTTTGGGCCGAAATAAATGTGGGTGCAAAATGAGAGCTCAATCCGAGTTACCGTTTAGTCTGGCCCCCTGTCAAACAATTTTTAAAAAGTGCGAAAAAAAGCGATTTTTTAACATTTATCACCCCTCTCCCTGAGGGTCCTGGATGTTTTGCTTTAGTATGTGCCGTCAGGGGCCGCTGAAGATTGAGTATACCAAAAATGAACTCCAGGGATCTTTATGGGGCTGAGATACAGCGGGTTGAAAACCCCGGTTTGGTTACTCGCGTAATCAGTCCTTTGGTCGCTCTTTTACATTTTCTTGGCGACGGAAATTTCTTGGCGGCTTGTATTTGGTTTTCTTGACGGGGCGGGACGCTCCCGCGTCCCGTGATATTTTTCAATAAATTAATTTTCCTATTTTGAAAAAAATGTACACACATGGACAATGTCGCAAATTTTTTTCATCAGTTGATAGGATACTTTTCTTCTTAGCATAGTGCCTTTAGATAACCTCTTATTTTTAAAAAAATAGAAGTTGTGGTATTAATCATCTCGCACTTTCTTTGATTTTATTTATCTTGCAATGCAAATCACAAAAGATTCCAAATTATTCACTTTCCTTATCGTTTAAAAAAAAAAAAAAAACTGTGGTGTTGTGGTGGATGTGTGTGTGTAAAAATATCGCAAAATTTGTACTCACATGATTCCTCGGGGCTGACATCAACATGGTAATCCATTGCGACTAATTCCATTAGAAATGAAGCACGAGCACAAAACATAAACGAAAATGTGGTATCCATTTTATTAGCAATGTTCGCATATTATGGGAGACATTTTGCATCAAGTGTTAAGAACACTTGATGCGTACACACACACATCAAAAACTCAAGCTCAACTGCTAAAAATTCCTGAAATTTACCACGCTAGAAAAACAATGACAGTTGAAAAAGAATGTTCTCGAACATTCCAAAAGAAAAACCGTTATGCCTTGCACATATAAGATCAAAACAGTGGCAGTTAGACTTCGGTATAAAGTGGAACAAATTAGCGTGAACAGAAAAGCTATTTTTAGCCCAGCCAAGCATTTCTTTTTTTTAAACGGTAAGGAAAGTGAATAATTTGGAATCTTTTGTGATTTGCATTGCAAGATAAATAAAATCAAAGAAAGTGCGAGATGATTAATACCACAGAAGTCTTAACTGGAATAAATGAATTAACTGGCTACTAGTAATTAAAAAATAAATTTAAATTCTAAGCACTCCTAAATCAAAGTTCTCACTACAGCCCCCCCCCTAATCTCTTCAATTTTCATGTTTAGTTAACATAACTAACAATGTGTTGATTATGTTATGTGTTAATATATTTTATTAGCAATAATATGAAAATTGCTTCAAAGAAATTGGATAAAATTTTAAAACTATTTTGGAAATATTAGGAAAATAGAAAAAATAAATCGTTTCTCAGAAACAAATTAGTAACTATATCTAAAATCAGAACTGCAAAAGAAAAAAAATTCTGATTATGAAGTAGTATTGAAAACAATCATCCTGATCATTAATCGGCTATGCTGATTAATCGGTAATCGGCTAGTTGAAGGGCTTGATGGATGAAGGGGCTAAGTTTTATTTTAAAAAATGAACACTCTGCACAATGGGAAACAATGGATACAGGTAAGCAAATAAAACTTGGTAAGTACTGTCGTCCCCGCTTAATCGGGTAACGGATAAACGAATACCTCGTTTATACGAATAAAATAACTCGGAACCGATGTCATAGACATAATGTCAAAGATCCCCGCTTAATCGAATACCCCGTTTAATCGAATAATATTTCTTAGAAAAGACAGTATTCGTTTAAGCGGGGCCGACAGTATATCAAACAGTAGCTGTCACTATACGAATTTTATACACACTAATGACAAAACCAGAAAACAAAAAAGCTGCAGACTGCAACAATAAAACTTTGAACTTTAATAACTGGCAATTTCTGTTTTGTCACTTAACCCCTGCATCTCCCAAGCCCTTCAATTTGCTTATTGGTGCATCCTTAATATATATTTGATTCTTACGGTACTTTTTTTTTTGTTTCAGATGAATTTACATAAATAAATAACACAAAAATCGTTGGAAGTCTCTGCATTTACTTGCTTATTGTACGTTATAAAGAAAAATGACCTGGGCTAATTAAGAGTTAAAAGCAAGAAAAATAAATGTAGGGAAGGAAATACAGTAGCCCCTCGTTATACCGCGGCTCGTTATATCGCTCATTCAGATATATCGCTCTTTTATTTTGTCTCCCCCCCTCCCAAAAAAAAAAAAAAAAACTTTTAGTTCGAAACCATTTTTGAGAAAATATGTAAGGTGCTCAGAAATGGTCTCTTTCTCATTTATTTTTTGTCATCAATGAACAAAACGAAGGTTCTTCTGTTCTTCTGAATTCGCTGAAAAGAAGCAGTAAAATCGTGTCACCCAAACTTGCATACTGCAGAGACAGTTTGGAAACTACTGAACACTTTCTTTTGTATTGATACAATGAGTGAAAAGCATCTGTTAGTAATGTGTAGTAGTAATCTGTAAAAGTTATATTTCTTTGTTACTTTTGACTGAAAAAAAAGCTAATGTTCGAATAAATGAATTTTTATGCATGTGCACGTATAATTTACTTGCATGCTGGATAAAAAACTATTTTTAATTAGCTCGGTTATATCGCGCTGTTGGATATATCGCGTTTTTTTCCTGTCCCCCGAAAAGCGCGATATAACGAGGGGTTACTGTAATTAAAAAAAAAAATTTCGCAGTCATTATTTATTAGAAGCTTAACATTGAATAAAAAAAGTTTAATAAATTTTGTTACACAGCGAGGTTTTTATCAAAATTAATGACTGCGTTTAGTCTTTAATTAATCATTCACAGAGTCCAATTTCAAGACATCTGGAAATTGAACATAATCTTTCTGAAATATTTCTATTTAAAAGCGCAGAAATGGTACTGTTTCAGAGGAAACTAATTATATTCGTGGTAATTAAAAGTTTAAAAAAAAAGTCGAAAGGAGATTCTGGAGAAGAAATATATTTAGACAAAAACGATTAGTGTCGACTTTTATCAGAATTTATTTCAGACATTTTAATCTTCGGTGTTAGTTTCTGCAATGAAATTATTTAGAAAAGCATTAGTGGGTAATCTTTCCTCTAAATAATTCTGAATTATTTTCATGAAGTATGTATAAACTCAATGCATATGCCATTGGTTTAGTAAGACTGTAAATTCCCGATACGACAAACTTCACATGTTGTTCGTTGTAATGGGATTCAAGAAATGTAATAGCAATTAAAATAAAACTGAACATTTATTTCTTTGTTGCAGACATTTTGTTGCAGTAGCGCACCTAGGGGGTCCAGTGCCCGTGGCAAACTGATGAAATTGCGCCCCCTCCCACATGATGGGAGGTTACAAGAGGTCACTCTGACCTCCCAAAAAAATTCCTTATTCAGAAAATATCGATTACTGTCTAAAATTTTTTCGTGCGACCTCCGAGACATCTGCGCACGCGCCAAGTCTCTTCGGACTTTCTTAAAATGGGGGGGGGGGGGAAGCAACGAGGAAGTAGTAAGCGAACAAAAGCTGAAGGCATCGGGTAGTGCGCATCCTAAACCTATCTCCCCTTTCTCAGATGGAAGCGTCCGTGGCTCCCAGGCGCAAAATACGCAAACAGACAGTAGGGGAGAGTGGTAATGAATGGGCCATGGTGATGAATGAGCCACTAACAAAATATGAAAAAGTATTTGCATGAATTTTTTTTTGATGCCACCAATAGATGTAGCTATTTGTTCTACTAAACTCATCCAATTTTCATTCATTTGCTCTGAGCCATTTTCAAACTAGAGGGGCATGGTCAAGAATCTGACTGAAAAGTAAGTTTTTCCCTTTTTAGTAAAACATTTCCTAGCTAAAATGTACCAAGTATTTCACTGCATACTTATGTATAAGCTAGTCTTTCCATATCTATAAACTAATCTTAACATGTATTTTGATGTTATCTAAATTCAATATACTCAAAAAACCTAAATGTATTCAAAAAGTATAGGTGGGGCTGAATGGGCCACTATGTCATGGTAATGAATGGGCCACCTAAATATTGTTTTTCCCTTTTTTTTTTT
>JAXGGA010014308.1:0-32512 GCA_038373865.1 Uloborus plumipes | reverse complement strand
ATAACCAACGTCACATATAATCAAAACAAATCATATTGAATCAGTATTAAAAGTCCAACCAAGCCTATTAAGCCAATGATTTACTGTATCATGCTTCCATGTGGTGGGCTGTAGAAACAGTAGCAGAGGAATGTGAACAAAATCAGGTTCAGGAAAAATAATAATAAAAAAATCGATAAGAATCTCTTCAATGTTAATAACTTCGCGATAAAACGCCTATTACACATTTTTTTTCACTCACCCCGTATAAATTTCATTCATTCATTTTTGTTTGATATTCTTAATAAATGAAACTGATAAAATGAAAGAAATTGCATTATAAAAAACTACAGAAAACCCACCATAGATTGATGAATGACCTTTCTAAGCAGTCCGCGTTTATAGGTGTTCAATTAGTATTGGGCTTGGGCGTTGTCCTGATGTATTGATCAAGCTATTAGCAGTGTTGATGCTACTGTTTAAAGATAATTTAACGGCGTAGGGGGAGGATGGAGGTTTGGAAAGTTAACTTGCGTAGGAGTTTGTGGAGGGGGGATGGGTAATCGCAGGGTGTGAATGAGGGATCTTAGGAATAGGTGGTTTTTTTTCTCCCTCCACCGACGATATATATTTTTTTATCTTTGGCAGTGGGGGATTTGTATTGATCTATCATAATGACAGATGAGCTGATAGGACTTGTAAAAGCATTGAATTGTCGATTACGATTCTTAAAGATAGATTGAAGAGATTGTCGGAATAAAATTGATGCTGGGCTGGAGATTTGTTTTGCGGAATTGCGTTTCGAGATATATTTATCCCATATCCTGCTGTCTTACCTTGACAAACTTTGATTGAAGTTTATGTAACATTATTAAGTTGCTTCACGAAACCATTACTGGGTTGATTGAACTTTTCAGAGCTTTCAGTCCTAATTAAATGTCTTTAATGGGGAAGTTTTTTTTACAATATTTGTAATAATTCTTGAATATTAAATAATTAATGCCCTCTGAAATAAATTTATTGGAGTTTCGTGGCTGAAATTCAGACATTTTATTTGTTTGTGACTGATACTCATTATTCATTTTAATGCGCTTCTTTGTTTAGAATGGATTGCTTTATAACAATTCATACCTTATAATAATAATAATAATAACAAACTATTAATAATAATAATAATAATAATAATAATAATAATCATAATAATAATAACTGTTATAAATAAATAAATAACTGTTATAAATAAGTAAATAACTGTTATAAATAAACAAATAACACTTATAATAACAATAATAATGGATAAGTTATTCGTTTGTACCATGACATAAGATTTTTCAAGTTGTATAACAAAAACAACAGATTAGACATTTTGATTTGTCTTGTAACTCAAAAAAAAAAAAGAAAGAAGTGAATTTTTACCAATGCCATAGTTATGGCATCAAATGTCCAGAAAAATAAAATGTAACATGTTCTGACATAGTAATGAATTTTGCTGTAAGCATCTCGAAATAAAAAAACAGCAGGTGTATGCACGTGTGTACACTCCCATACTACCCTCCCCCCACAGGTGTACATGTGTGTGATATGAATTTGTAGACACACACACGTATGTATGTCTCTAGTATGTTTATGTGCAAGGAAAAAAAGACCTCAACTAACCAAGTAATTCTTACATACATTTTTAATAATTTAGTGTGTTATCGTGTATACCAGTGCACCAAAAGTATTTAGCTATCGTCACTCGGTTAGTTGATTATCTACAAATTCTAGTTGTCTTCAAAAAATTTTCTATTTGTTGTCCCTACACACGACATTTTAACAAGGTTTGATTGTGTTTTATACAAGCAATTTCCGAAAAACATGATTTACATTATCGAACCCTCCAGTGAATGCTCTTTTTTCCTCAAACTCTCCCCCCTCCCCATTGAAGCCGCACTACATGCATCGGTGGTATTAAAAATAAATAATACAACCCATTACCAACACGCTTCGCTGCAGTCCACAAACTCATGCATAAGTAGCGAGGTGTTTTCTTCAGCTATTCAAATTCCTGTTATTTTATTATTTTCCATCTAGGATCGCAGAAACACTTACTTTATAAACCAAGATAAATAGCTTTACATATTTTACCATTCAATTTCTAGCATCTCACGAAGCACGATAAACTGTTTTCGTTCCTGGGCACGTCTCAGATTATTGACTGTACTTTCTCCACAGTAGCTTACATTTAGAGGCGAAAGCATTTTCAATTTTAATAGGCTTGTTTGGATCTTGAAAGTGAATTAATAGCAGTAACTCCCATGTAATATTATTTACGCTTGAAACACAAACTTCTTATGCTTTTTAGAAGTTTGTTTGTAAATAATCATAATCTAACTAGTTTAATAACTTGTTTTAAGGTAGCCCGTGTCTGCAGTACTTTTTTGATGCTCTCAAAAGAAAGTATATATTATTTAATTTACTCTAATCTTTAAGACTTTTATATATACTTCAGATAAAGTGTAAAGTGTTGTGAAGTATATATGAAGTGTTTTGCATAATTTTTTACACATGAGGACCAAATAGTTTAAGTTTTTTGGAACATGAACGATTTTGGACTGTGTTTCACTCGTTGATAGAAAATTTTTACAATAATGCAAACAAAAATGATTAAACTTGGAAGTTTTACTCGCCAAAAGAATATTAGTAACTATTCCAAAATGCCAATACGTAACTTTTATTGAATAATTTCAAAGTAGCAAAAATATAAATTGCTTTTTGTTATGATTATTCGAGAATATTTTGTTCTAAAATGCGTGTAAGCATTGAAATAAAATTTAATATTATCTTGCTGAGTTAGGAGTACATTAAAAAAAAGTTGTTTTGCTTTGAAGAGTTTTTATATTTAACACTCTTTAAAGTTTCATGTGATAGTCATTGTTTTCTTCCCATATACTAATTTTTTGCCGACAAGAAATACTTGCATTAGGATTTTTAAAGCCTCGCCACAAATATTTTGAACTAAATGCATAAAAAAACTAGCTTTTCCAACCTATATTCTCCTTATTTCTTGATTAACAATATTTGAACGTATTGTTCTTACGTGAAATGAAACCTCAATAATTCGATATAATTGGGGCATAGAAATGGAAAATTAAGGAGAATGCAGGTCATATATCAGTCATATCACATTACTGAAAATGGTAGCTTTCAGAGATACAGATGACTTTTGAAATGAAATCACTCCTCACAATTTATATTACTAATCACTTATGAAACGCACAACAAATTCATTATTAAAGAACAATACAAGTAATTTACTAACTTTTGAGAAAAAAAAAATTTGTTTTATAACATGAAGCTATCCATAAAAGTTGTTGTATCGAGATTTACTGAATGTATGTACTTCTTCTTCCAGCACTGGACAAGCTGGGATTCCGCCACCTCTTCAACTGCCACCAAGTGGAGTTGGTTCAACCGACCGTCGCGTTCGACGTGGCCTCTCTCATGCTGTACGGAACAGAAGCCATGCCCATTCGACTGAAGATACTCCTAGACAGACTCTTCAGCGTGCTGCAGCAAGAGGAGGTCGTGCATGTCCTGCACGGCTTCGGCTGGACGTACGAGGATTATGCTAGGGGGTACATCATCCAGGTAGGTTTGCACGAGTTATATCGGGTTGAACGAAGCACTGGTTAGTTTGTGACTCGTTTTGAACATGAATTTATGATTCTTTCGTAAGTTGACTTCATTTGAGGTTTCGAGAAATGTAAGTAATTTTGTTCAAAGGATTATTGAATTGTACATTCCTGCACTAAATATTAAGGCGCAAAACGGTAACAACAACACCTACATCAAGTGTTATCGAGGCGAAACGCAAGAAAAAATTACTTTTATTTAAAAACTTTTAGTACAGTACATTCCAATATTACTTGCAGCTCACTTAACACATTTTGCGCAAAGAGCGGAGTCAGCAAACCTTTTGATTGAACAGCTAATGTGTTCGTTTCAACTATCCAAAGTCGCCAAAGATGGCTGAAATTGTAATCTATTACGCGACAAAATCACCACAATAAAAAATGTTTCTCCGCAGTTAAAATTGCAAGATTTTAACACATATTGCAAATAATAATACGGTAGTTTATACATGTAACTCTCCTCTCCTGCCGACTCTGACTGAACGAGTAAATTAGCACGTTTGTAATGGATTTTTGGGCTGTTTTAGAGAGAAATTTTCAGTTTTTTTTAATGATCTTACATATGTTTTTTTATTTTTTTTTGTGATATGGTTCCATTTTTTACATTTTTACTAAAAAAATTAGCGCAAACAAGTTTTAGTCTAGAATTAGCTTAATTGCATCTTATGTGCTGAATTTTATCAAAGTCTTCGGATTTTCATTGAACAATCCGTTTGTTAGCTGACTGCCTGTCAATACCCAGAGAGAGAGAGAGAGAGAAAAAAAAAAAGAAATTATTAAGTTTCACTTCGACGAGTAATTATAATGCGTTTTATGTCGCAACAAACGGGTTGCTGAAAGCTTCGCGATGTCCGGAAGAAAAACATTGTCTTCGCAAAACAAAAACCTCGGAAATGATGTCTTTTCTGCACATAAAGGGACAGATATCATGGGGCATGGATAGAGGGACATTCGTTCTGGTAGGGGGATCAGAAATTGCTTCCGAGACATGGCTCATTGCCGAGTTGAAGGTCTGTGACTGAAAGGGGTGAAGGGAATTGTTGTGCGGTCTTTCGATTGCATGACGTTGCTGGATTGATTGCTTTGGAAACATTCGCTTGCCTGGTTCTTTACTGCTTCCAAGGTTATCTTTAATGAGGATGAAAATTTATATTGGCAACAAAAATATGCAAATAAATAAATAAAGAAGAAAATTCTATGTCCAATTTTTTTAAGTAAAAAGGAATCAATTAAAGAAAATGGAATTTTTAAATCTCGAATTTTCTTAATGACGAATTGCGATAAGTGTGTTTCGCGTTTCGTACGTTCAAGAGCACTTAACCCAACTCCCCCCACCCCGAGCAGTGAAGTCATTTTGGCTCAATGTAAAAATCACTCGGTTACCATCAGGAAGGACCCAGGATCGGGCCTCGCCAGGGACACACATCCGTACGCCACATTAATTACCGGGCAACTGAACAGACGGTGCCACTATCGCGTGATGCTATCCTGCATGTTGGAGGAGCAAAGACTGGTGAGCGCAAGATGTTGGGAGATTGCCAATTTGAAAGAGGGACTGTACGACGTTAGAGGTCCAAAAAGAAAGCATATAGCACTTAGTCATTGCTCAATAATAAATAAATAAATAAAGAAGAAGTAATAATTAATAAATAAATAGATAAATAAAAAATCAAACTCACAATAAATTGTAGCATTAAGTGATTTCCAAATATTAATGACTTGGGGTACAATATGATAGGGATTGACCTTTCAATGTTCCTGATACATTTTGCTTCTAAGAAGAATCAGTCAATAGTTCCCTGATCTCAAACAGCAATTAAATAGCAGCGAATTTCTTTGGTAATAGGAAGTGAATTAACATTTCATTATCACAAAAGATGGAGAGAGATAAAGGGAGAGGAAAAAAAGGACAGCCTTCCAATTCTGCTCTTCAAAGGGCCCCGACATTACTGTCATTACCAGCGCGAAAGGGTTGTGATCAAGCATTGCAGAGCTTATTAAAAAAGGCGCACATTTTCTTGTCACCTTGCTGTCCGGATCCAGTGATAGATGATGATTTCCGAGACCTTGTCGCAGCCCCATCCCTCATCGTTGTTGACATCTTGATGACATCATTCCCCACCTCGTTGTGCTCGTTGGGAGCGCAAGATGGGGCATCCGCCATTTTAGTGGTCGCTTCTCATACCTCTTCATGATTGAGGCATTTGCTTGATTTCATAAAATATTTAACACACTGGAATTCCGATTTTCATGTTTCACAAGAGTGAGAAAAAGTAAAATACGGGAAGACATAGAAGAAAAAACTTAAAATAGAAAAAAAAAAAAAAAAACTTAGCTACGATGACTTTTTCAAAAGTATAATATCTATATTTTACGAAAAGAACATTATACATACAATTTTAATATAATTTTAACGCATTTAGTTGCGAATCTTGGCGTTGAGGTTTGTAATAATATGTAATAGGGTATTATTTTTTAGTCATCGAGTTCAAAGTGAATGCAGCATCTTCCAGGATTTAAATATTTTCCAAGTGTTTTTAGTATTTTATATAAGAAAGAAAACCTTTTCCCCTTATTTGTAAGCTCTTCAATGCAATATTGATAATCGTATTGGTACACAAAAAGCATGACCTAATGAAAATTATAAAATACGGAGAAAACGTAGATTCGGGAGAAGTTAAATCTGGTTTTCACTGTAAGAAGGAGAAACCATTATTGTTTGAGTTTAATCTTTCTGATCAATATTAATGTGTTTTGAATTTTATTAATGCAAAATGGATCGGTTTCTTGTTTTTTCTTATCTTTTTAATTTGATTTCAAAGCAACGGGGTCGTTGTGTTTCAGGGAAGCATCACATGGGCATAAGGAATATAAATAAATAGTTGAACCCAGTTATAGTGACATCGTTTAGAGTGACTACTCGGTTATAGTGTCAAAAATATTTTCAGCCTCGTCGTTCCTCCACAAATAAATGTGATGATCATCTGTAATGCCACTTGGTTGCAGCGTAATAAGTATTATGTTCCTTTGGGTGACGTTGCATAAAAGCAGTCCGTTACTTAAAACTTTTATGGAGCAAATACATATCATTTTTTAAAAAACAAATGAAAAACATATTATTCTTTAAATGACGGATTAACGAGGAATTTTATGAAAAAACAATAATTTTTTTTCAAATATGAATGTTAGAACAAATAACAAGAACTAAGTCAAAGACAAGAACACAAAATAAGAATGAAAAAATATTAAAATTATTCAGATAAAATGAATTAAAAAATCAAAGTTTTCAAAAGTTATAAGGCAATTAAATGAATGGAAAATTTTAATTCAAATGAACAAAAAAAAAAAAAAAAAACTAATTTCTAAGTGACAGACAAAGTTACAAAAATAAATAAATAAATAAATAAATAAAATGATATAAAATAAAATTAAAATTTTTTAAAAGAATGAAAATTTTTCTCAGCATTCTGCTAGCATTCCAAGACTCTATATTTAAGATGGCGTCGGTTCAATCGGTTTGTGTCTTCGGCCTTCCAGCTACGATCCGCTTCCAGCAAAGTTCGATACGACAATAATGACAGAGCTCTCTTATCAGTATGGGTCAGGCCTTAATAGATCTGATGTTGGTCCTGCTTTTTTGTTTTCCAGCGACACATCTCATCAGATATTTGCGCCAATAAACCCAACAGCGAAGATAACAGATCGCTTGCTGGCACATCGTGATCGATCTTAAATTGCAATAATGATTTTGCTCGATGCAAAGTCGTAATTAAAGCAATAACCCGAGCGTTTAACCTTGGGACAGTCTCTGAAGTTTGTCGTACTGTGGATCAATCTTTATTGTATATGTACACTGGAAAAAACGAACAGCTGTTTTTTCAGTATAATACTGCCAGCCGAGATTTCAATTTAACCCATTAATGCCTGACATTTTTTTCCCCAAAGATATTTGTATACTGGTTACAAACAGTGTTTAATGGACAGGAAAAATAATTAAAAAAATATTTTGTAAAAAATATTTTTTTTCATTAAGGAAAGAAAAATCGTCCATTAAAAGTTACGATAGACCCCAGAGGGTACATATTTTTTTTATTAAAATTTTTTTCTGCCAACGATATAATATTTAAAAAGACAATTTATAAGAAGAAATAAAATCAGCAATTAACATAAACTGGGAAGCTGGGAATAACTTTGAAAACTTAGCTTTTTTTCTTGAGATTGTGAACGATGTGATTTTTGATAAAGATCACATTAAAACTGCTACAGAATACACTTAACAATGGTTATGTGCTGCAATCTGTTAATAACGAATTGAAACAATATCAAGGTACTAATTGAACACTATTATTTGGTTGAAATATTCATTTTGGGGAAATTCAGACCCCTTTTTGGACCGTCCCTAAAAAGGGACGCTAGGCATTAATGGGTTAAAATTGTAAAATGCAGTAATAAACAGCAAAGCTAGAAATTCTATAGTTTCTTACTGTAAAGTTAGAAATTTTACAGTATATTGCCGTAAAATGTAGCTGTATTGTACTGCAAAAACAACAATATAATACTGGCAGCCGAGGTTCCAGTTTAAAACGGTAAAATGCACGGTAATTAACTAAAATCAGCAATCTTACAGTTTGTTACTGTAAAATTAGCAATTTTACAGTTTAGTATTGTAAAGTTCGCAATTTTACAGTTTATTAGTGTAAAATTAGAAATTTTATCAGTTTGTTACTATAAAATTAGTTGTATTAGTTGTACTGTAAAAAACAACATTCATTTTTTACAGTGTATAAGACTTCAGTATATAGTGTAGTGGTCTAAACGGTGTTCCGTGGAATCTTTTGGTTCGACGGTACATCTTTCGAGGCTCCATAACTTAAAGTAAAAATTCGCATAAATAAACTAGTAAAATAATTAATAAAAACAAAGCACTCATGCTATAAGATGTTGTTGATGAACACAAAAATAAATGCAAACAATGTGAATTCATGAATATAAAGGGCGACGGCAAATGACTCGGATTAAAGCTGCTATTATAAAACCGTACTATTCACCAAATGTAACACAAGGGTATGGGTGGCATCCGGAGCAACAGTTAATGCTATTTTACATTACAGTGGTGTGGTATATTATTAAACGTATTGTGTGTTTTATGATTATATGACAGCTCTGCGCTTTATTTCAAAGGTAATATTTAAAAAATGTAATTAAAAACAAACTCTAAAAAAAATTACACATAATACAGGGTTTCGGGAAAATAATTCTTTTTTTTCAAGATTTGAAATGAAATATAAAGCTATCACTCGCAGCACAAAATGTCCGCTTTTACGCAGAATGGCGTACTGACGTAATATTTCAATGATGCCACCATTGAGTGCTGAAACGTAATGTGAAGCAGGTGTGAAGTTCCTTTTTAGCCTACTTTCCCGTTAAAAATAAAAGAAAGACGAAAAAAGTATTAAAAGTAGCTTAATGCATCTAAAAAATATCGCCAAGTCCAAAAAATATCGCCAAGTTAAAAAAAATATCGCCAAGTCCAAAAAATATCGCCAAGTTAAAAAAATAAAGAGGTAAAATGAATATCGAAAAATTAAAAATTTGAAAGTAGGGTATTGAGATGGGGAATTTGTGTGTCGGTCTGTCGGTCGGTCTGTCGGTCTGTCTGTCCCCCCCAATAACTTTTGAATGAACATTCCGATTTGGATAAACTTTTTTTTTGTTGGAAAGGTCTCGGCGAGTACAGCTCATTCCCATATTTGATTTTTTAATTTGAACAATTTTTGGTTCAATTCTGAGCCGTTCAAACAACCGGTTCCGCGATACTAACTTTTGAATGAACAGTCCGATTTGAACAAACTTTTTTTTGTTCGAAAGATCTTTTCAAGGATACTTCATTCCCGTATCTACATTTTCGATTTGAACAATTTTTCGTTCAACATTGAACCGTTCAAACAAGCTGTCACCCCTAATAGCTTTTGAGGTAATATTCCGATTTAAAAAACTTTTTTTTGTACGAAAGATCTCGGCAAGGATACTTCATTACCGTATTTAAATTTTCAATGTGAACCTTTTTTCGTTCAACATTGAACCTTTCAAGCAACCTTTCCCCACCTAATAACTTTTAAGTGAACCGTCCGAATTGAATAAACTTTTTTTTGTTCGAAAGATCTTTTTAAGGATACTTCATTCCCTTATCTACATTTTCGATTTGAACAATTTTTCGTTCAACATTGAACCGTTCAAACAAGCTGTCACCCCTAATAACTTTTGAGGTAATAGTCCGATTTAAACAAACTTTTTTTTGTTCGAAAGATCTCGGGAAGGATACTTTATTACCGTATTTAAATTTTCAATGTGAACCTTTTTTTCGTTCAACATTGAACCTTTCAAGCAAATTTTCTCCACCTAATAACTTTTAAGTGAACCGTCTGAATTCAATAAACTTTTTTTGTTCGAAAGATCTCGGAGAGACTCATTCCCATATTTCACTTTTCAATTTGAACCATTTTTCGTTCAATGATGAACCGTTCAGAAATTTTTTTAACATGAGCGCCTACTGAGAAATTTAAATTGAATGTTGATTCTGAACTTAAAGTCGGATTTCCTTCAAACTAACTTTGTAAGAAAACTGTTTTGATAAAAACTTTATGTTAAGTACTTTTCTGAAAAATCTTCTGTGAGGACTCTGATTCCGACTCCGATTCCGCAAACATGGCGGAAATGCAAGCTCAGAAAAAAATGACTGACTGGGCAGACGATTTTTTGTTTATTTATTCTTTTTTTTTTGTTTAATTAATTATTATTACTTTTATTTATTTATTTTCTTTTTGGCAGACGATATTTTTTTTTTTTGATTACAAAAATTGTTCATTCACTAGAGCATTTTATTCTTTATTTATATTTAATAACTGGCAACGGATTAAAAATAAAATTCGAGACATTTTATTAACGAACGAGGTTTTTTTCTTTCTTTGATAAAATGTGTTTTGATGTTCTTTGTACTTTTATTTTATTTATTACTTTTTTCCTTTTGAAAACGATTGTGAAATTTTTCTACGGAAGAACTATAACAGTTACATTCTTTAAAAGGTGTGACAAAACTTTATTTACTCGTTTATTTACGTTTTACGTGTCCATTTCATATGATGAGAGGGGTATATTTTGCTTTTAGAAATCAGCTTCAAGTGCTATAAAGGTATGTTTGACATAATTTTCAGTTTCAGATATTCAAGAGAATATTGATTAGATGCTAGAATGCCGATGTCGATGTACGGGAAAGTAGGCTCGTTGAGTTCTTTACAGAACTTCTTGTTTACTTCATAAAATGAAATTCCTTTTTTTGCGTTCAGTTTCCTGCAGGTGAAATTTGAGCAAATTTTTCAAAGAAAAATTCGTAACGAAATATTTCATGAATTATGCCATTACTAAATTTTTAAAACAATGTGGAGCAGTTTCGGAGGATTTTTTAAATTCATTTTTTAATGTTTTGCATTAATTTTTTTCTTTATATATATATGTAAGCATCTTTCTGTAGACAAAATGTCAGCAATGGAAAATTCATAGGATTAAAAAAAAAGGACGTGAAGTGACTTTTTTTTATTTTTAAACCGTACACGGTGCATTTTACTATTGCAGTACAGGTTATTCTATTATTGTAGTGATATTTGGCAAATAAACCAATAATTTAATATTATAATTAATGATGTCATCATTGCATGCTTAACACAATGTTCCCTTTTTTGTATTTATTGGAAATATTTTTATACATATTTTTTGCAAGCAGTTTTGTTCAAATAAAATAAGCATCTCTTTCAAAGAAAATTGATCAGAAAGTAAACGATGTAAAGTAGCTTTTGTTTCTTTAATTTACAGGAATTTTTTTTTATGATTTTACAATGTAATATAACTGATCTGCAAATAAAATGTAAGTACCATTTTTAAAGAAAGATCATCAGAAAGCATGGGACATGAAGAAGTTTTCTTCGCTTCCTTACCTTACCCGGAAAATTGTTTTCATTACTTTTTTATTCCCCCCCCCCCATCTCTATCGCTCTTTTATGTTGCCCGACACTGCGCGATGTTTTCTTTGTCACCTGATTAGTCCTCTTAATCTTTCCCAGTCTTTGGCCTGAACTGACAACAAAGAATCGTGTTTTTAACGCCTCGTGACAACTCTTGCGTCATTTAATGTGACAGTTCATTAAAATGACGAAGCAACGAGCATTCTCGCGCTCTGCAAACAAAGAAGATATAGTGGAGGGGAGAAGAAAAAAAAAGCAGAAAGAGATTTCTGATGAATGAAGTCGGAACAACCTTGTCAGATAAAATCTCTCTCGAAAAGAAATGTCTCAACTTTACACCAGCATTGCGACGATCAAAGTGAATAAATCAAGCTTAATTGTTTATTCTTTTGCTAGTAGCACTTTTACAGGTTCTCAGTTCATTTACATTTTTAGGACTGTAAGAAAACTGAATGAGTTGAAATTTATTACATCAATCACACTCCCCCCCCCCAATTGAAAGCTATTCTCTTACCTGTACGTCCGTTTTTCCTGACTTCCATCTTAGATATACATTTGTATTGTATCAACATTAGACGTTTATATATGTGTGTTTTATCTCATTACTTTCCATTTGTTATCATCCCATTCATCTATGTGTCAACATACATACATGTCCTATTTAAAATCCGTAAGTCTATTGAAAAAACCTAAATCTCCGCATATACATTCTTATGTCTGTTCAATGCAAAAAATAGATGTTGTTTTTACAGTAAAATGCAGCTAATTTTACAGTAACAAATTGTAAAAATTGCTACAGTAATAAACTGTAAAATTGCTAATTTTACATTAATAAACTTTAAAATTGCTGACTCACAGTAATAACTGTAAAATTGCTAATTTTACAGTTTATTACTATGCATTTTACAGTTTTAAACTGGAACCACTGCTGCCAGTATTATATTGTTGTTTTTACAGAATAATACAGCTAATTTTGTGGGAATAAACTGCAAAATTGTGGTAATGAACTGTAAAATTAACTATATCACAGTTCATTACTGTGCATTTTACAGTTTTAAACTGGAACATCTGCTGTCAGTATTATACAGTAAAAACAACGGTTTATTTTCTGCAGTGTTGATAAAGTATGTCTTTCTATATATCAATATGCATCAACCTTTTTGTCCATGTAGTTCTAATTTGGACTACCTATACACTGAAGTGACAAAAGTCATGGGATAGCAATATGCAAATTTTCAGATGGCAGTAGCATCGCATAGAACAGGTATAAATGCGCAGTGCTTTTACAGAGCTTTCATTTCTGTTCAAGTTATTCATGTGAAGAGGTTTTAACGTGATGATGACCGCACGACGTGAATTAACAGACTTTGAACGCGGAATGTTAGTTGGAGCTAGACGCATGGGTCATGCCATTTCGGAAATCGTTAGAGAATTCAACATTCCCAGATCCACTGTGTCAAGAGTGTGCCGAGAGTATGAAATTTCAGGCATAACATCCCACCATGAACAGCGCAGTGGTCGACCGCCTGCACTTAAAGATCGAGACCGGCGACGTCTGCAAAGAGTCGTAAATTCTAACAGACAAGCAACACTGCGTCAAATCACCGTAGAAATCAATGTGGGACGTACAATGGACGTGTCTACTAGAACTGTGCGGAGAAATTTGGATTTCTTGGGCTATTCCAGCAGAAGACCGACTCGAGTGCCTTTACTGACAGAACGACATCGCTTGCAGCGACTCTCGTGGGCACGTGAGCATATCGGTTGGTCCCTAGATGAATGGAAAACCGTGGCCTGGTCCGATGAGTCACGATTTCAGCTGGTAAGAGCCGATGGTAGGGTTCGAGTGTGGCGCAGACCCCACGAAGCCATGGACCCAAACTGTCAGCAAGGCACTGTTCAAGCTGGTGGTGGCTCCGTAATGGTGTGGGCTGTTTTTTCATGGCATGGACTTGGTCCTCTAGTGCGACTGGACCGAACATTGACTGGAAATGCTTATGTGCAGCTACTTGGAGATCACTTGCAGCCATTCATGGACTTCATGTACCCAAACAACGATGGGATTTTTATGGATGACAATGCGCCATGTCACCGGGCCACAACTGTTCGCAATTGGTTTGAAGAAAATTCTGGACAATTCCAACGAATGATTTGGCCACCTAGATCGCCCGACATGAATCCCATTGAGCATTTATGGGACACCATCGAGAGGTCTGTTCGTGCCCAAAATCCTGCCCCATCAACGCTTTCACAATTATGGACGTCTATCGAGACAGCATGGCTCAATATTCCTGCAGAAGACTTCCAACGACTTGTTGAGTCCATGCCACGTCGAGTTGTTGCACTTCGCCGGGCAAAAAGAGGGCCGACACGATATTAAGAGGTATCCCATGACTTTTGTCACTTCAGTGTATATGTACAGGTGTATATAGATAGTTCAGATGCATAGACCTGTGTTGATTCATGTCTATCTCTTCATCGATATACTATCCATACTTAAGTGTGCATATCTTCATTTATTTAACGTTCTATATGCTTTTAGATGTTTTTCTAATTATTAATGCTACACTCTTAAGCTCTAGCTAGATTATTTGTAATGATTATCCAAAATATTAAAACATTTCTTTCTTCTAACAGGACACTCGAGGGCAGGTGTTAGATCGATGGATCATGCCCACCCGTGAGGAAGAACCTCTAATCCTCCAGCAGTTCCTCCGCTTCGGCGAGACAAAGCCAATTGCTCAACAGCTCCTGCTCCAGGAAAGCACAGAACGCATGGAACAAGCCCTGCTCCAAGGAACTCGAGAGTATTCCGATTCGGACATCAAGCGCTTCATCCAGAGGACAGGACGGGGCTTGATGCCCCTCTTGCCACCCCCATCTGTTGTGGCGTCATCTCAAGCTTCTTCTCAGCCAGCAGCTCTGGTGTCTGGATCTTCATCATCTGCTGCTGTTAGTTCTGCTCCTGTTGTCAACATGCCAACTCTGCCAAGCAGGACGAGCAAGCCAGCGTCCAGTGTCAGGTAATTGGAACTTGCTCATTTTTAACATTTTACGCCCCGACGGGACTTAGAAATCCCGCTTAAATTAATTCAGTATTTTGAGCCCTAAATGGCTAGAATCATGGTGGTACTTGAAAGTACCACTCAATTTACTTTGCTGAAAGGTCGACAAATGGTACTTGCGATCGAAAACAGTTTTCTTAGGGGCCCTAAGACGTAGGGGGACGCCTTAGATCCTATTGATTGACAAATGTTTTTATTCGTTTGATGTATTTTCAACTGAAAAAAAACGAAAAAACATAAAAAATTCATTGCTAAATTGACGGGGCCAAGTGGATAAAGGTGATACGTGACAATCTTTGAAAAACATACTTTTTACCATGGATGAAGGCGATAAGGTAATAATTTTTTTCTTGAAAGCTTTTTTCTAGAATTAAAAAAAATGTCACATATCTCCTCAATTCACTTGCCCCTTCAATTGTGTTTGTGAGTTAACACAATTGAACACACACTAATCTGAATTTGTGTAAATCGGCGAAATTCAAATGTCACATATCACCTTTATCCGCTTGCACCTTCAATTAGTTTGGAACATAAAGGGTTAAGATATTCATGCCAAGCAGCAGTCATTAGACAAAAAAACCTCTTTTTAGTTGCTGGATAAATTTTGTTGGTCATTCTTATTGATTCTTCTGTCAGGTCACAGCTTTTGAAGGTCAAAACCAAAATTAAAAAATGTAACACATCACATTTAACAGTTTTATATTCATGATTAACATTTTGAAGTGCAATGCACCAGTCGCAGCGTTTTAGACTCATTCAGAAAATAAATTTTACTGAATAACATTTATTGCATTAACGAGAATCGCTAATTTTTTTTTCATTGCTAAGTAATTTATTTCTATTAAATACATGAAATACACTATTATACCTAATTTATTTCTAGTTATATTGAAAGAAACTCTCACGAGTTATCCTTTTTTTTTTACAAGTTCAGCAATTCATCCTTTTTTTCCTTCTTTATGTCACTGAAAAAGTATAGACAAACTTTTTCCTAATATTTTGTCAAATAGATTTATTTCCCCATTTTTCATATTCATTCTTTGATCTGACTTTGAGACACCATAGTTTTACTTTGTTTATTAATTGGAAAACTCTAATTAGGTTAATATTTAAATGTTAGGAAATATTAAAATTTTGTTCATTACTATGAGTAGCAAATATTCTTTGAGTTCATAAATTATTTGTTTAGCACAATGTACTTAGTTGTATTGTTTTATTTCAGTTCTACTACGTCACTGTCTCCCATTACAAGGTCTCCCATCAACAGCCCTTTGTCTTCTTCGCCGTTGAACAAGCTACAAAATATGCAACCGTACGACTACAGGAGGGACAGAAACAACAGCCCAGATGCCAGAGACATCCCAATGCTTCAGTTTCCACAACAGCATCCAACTCCACTGCCATCACCTACTCCAGCCACTTCCGGAGTAGTTTCAGGCACCACAACTCTGACGTCAGGATTCTTTTCGCACACCACCACAACACTCAGCGAAAGCTACGCCACATCCAACAACTCATCTCTCCATGGAGGAATAACTTCAGACTTCAGTGCCACAGACGAGGGCTCAGAAAACGATTCTGAAGCAATTAACCTGTCGCAGCACGCTTCTTCCCACCACCACAGCAGCAGCTTATCAGTATTAGGACACAGTCACCTGGATTCCATCTACGCAGCAAAGAAAGTACGCCACCTGAGGAAGTCTGCTAACCCCATGAAACGTCGGTGGAACCCATTAATGCTTAGTGGGTTGACAACAAATCCTGCCACCGGTAAAAAGCGAGTGCAGTGTCATGTGTGCCTGAAGACATTTTGTGACAAAGGTGCACTCAAGATACATTTTAGTGCTGTTCATTTGAGAGAAATGCATAAATGTACTGTGGATGGGTGCAATATGATGTTCAGTTCTCGCCGTAGTCGTAACAGACATAGCGCAAATCCAAATCCTAAACTTCACACGCCAAACCTGAGAAGGAAACTGTCCCACCACGATGGTCGAAGTTCCTTGCCGTTTCCCTTAATACCACCCAGCACCTTGATGAACTTTAATAGTAGTAACGCTTCAGGAAATAGCAATCTGTTATCTGTTCAACACCATTTGAATTCTGAACGTGATAGAGAGGAAAAGAAAGTTGGAGCTATAAATGATAGCTCTAATAAAATGGACAATAATCAACCATCCAGCACAATTGATGATCCTTCTCTCGAAGGAGTAAGCAGTGGCCGAATGCCCGGTTTAATTTTCCCTCAGCATCGTAAATCAGTTCTTCATTCTCCTGATGAAGCTCTGTCGCTCACGAAAAAACCGAGAATTGAATTAAATGGTGACGTGAGTAATGATGGCGATGAAGGAATCGATTTATCCATGAAAGAAGATCAAAATGGGTGTTCCTCTGGCAATAAAGGTGTGAGGAAACGAAAAAGCTTTAATCCTACAAAATGTGCAGTGACCAGCGATGATGATCTTCAATATGTTTCCACTGATGATAGCAGTAGCGATACTTTCGTGGATGACAATGGATTGCTCTCAAAATCAGATGACTTCAGCTCCGATCTTTTGGAGGACGACTCAAAAGATGAAGACATTGGCAAAGATTCTCTACTGAACTCATCTTCCCATCTTCCCACCTCTCTTTCTATGCAAATGCCTCTTTTGCAGCCCAGTGTTCCTGCTCATACGTCATTAAAGCCAGAGGAAAAACCTGATGTAAGGTCAACTAGTATCACTTCTTTCGCTGCATCGACACCACGACCAGATCGAATACTTTCCAGAGAAAGTGAAATGAGTTCATTAGATCTTTCTTCAAAGCCAAAAGATCCCATCATTAAACATAGCAATGAATCTGAAGAAGTTCTTGAAAGCCCACTTCGTCACCTAGAGACGTTGTCTCTAGGTGCTTTCACGGGGCTTCTCAATCACAAATCCACCTTCTCACATCATATCGCCTCAACAACTGGAATATCATACCACGCTCCTGGTTTGGGTTTGGCTTCAACTCCTTCCTCGAACATGCATGAAATGTCCAGAGACAGACGGAGCCACTTACCTCCGACTGACACACAACCTATTCCAATACCGATTCCAAGTAGTGGCGTTGGTGTGTCAGCAGGTGATTCTGATCCGGATGGCCAGCTTTCAATGCTACCTGTGTACAGAGATGCATCCATGATAGGTGCTGTGGATATTCCTGTTGATAAAGAAAATCCCAGACGATGCATTGCTTGTGGAAAGATATTCCAAAATCATTTTGGTGTAAAAACGCACTACCAAAATGTACATTTGAAGCTAATGCACAAATGTACTGTTGAGGGCTGTAACGCAGCTTTTCCTTCTAAAAGAAGTCGTGATAGGCACAGTGCAAACCTGAATTTACATAGAAAACTTTTATCAACAAGTGCGGATAAAGGACATTTTTTTGATAAGAGTTCTCTTTTCCCTTACCCCCATCATGGTCTGAGAGACGACTACTTCTCTCGACTCTATGATCCACAAAATTTACCTTTGAACTTTGCTACAGATATTTACCATGGACGTTTCCCAGAGAGTTTCTTGCCACCTTCCACATTCGGAGGGGGCCTGCTGCCAGCTGGTTCCCTTGGTGTCATGCCCCCTTTTCATCCAGCCTTCCTGATGCCACCCACTTCAGCGTCCAGCTCACTCCATGAAGGTACGAGTAGGATATCCGACGGACGAGAGGACACTCCTATCAGCTCCATCAGTTCCACACCCAGCCCGAGACCTAAATCTTCATCACCTTCTTCCATCTCGCCTGACAAAGACGAGTCAAGCAGGGCCAGTCGCCGACCGTTGACGTTAGATTCGGTGCTGGAACCGAACGCCGATGGACGTTACTCTTGCAAATTTTGCCAGAGACTTTTCGTGGACTCTGCCCATCTTCGAGATCATTACGAGGGAACACATCTACCCAGTCTTTTGCCCTGTCCCACCGACGACTGTCCGAAGGTGTTCCTTTCAGCTTCAGACAGAGATTCTCACTGCGAAGCTGAGGACCATCACCACCACAGAATCAAACGAGAAAAAACTCCACCGACATCTTGAAATGTAGTTGTTAGAAAAGTTGGATTCTTCCTTGATTTCAAATCATGTTCTTTAACCGACATACCAGTGCCAACCCAATTCAGCATCGTCCTGAGTGTTTTCAGATCTGATCTTCCCCGCGAGTTGATTCGTGAAAGTTCAACTTGATAGAAGAAGGCAAAAAAATTTGTTTCACAGATTCGTTGGGTGTATTTCTCATTCATTAGCGATATACATTTAAAGGTGCTTGACAAACGTATGTACTTCAAGTCACAAGATTCTTGTCTGTGATTTTATGTGTATAATGAATCATCTGCAAACCCGCACACAAATTATTTAAATGTTCTGTTTATAGGTTATGAATCCTATAAATGATGTGAATACAGAAATATAAATGTATATTGCGCTGTTTCACAGAAAAGTGTTAGATTTTTAGCAATACCATTGAAAAAGGCAAACGACTTTAGACTTTTAACGTCAGCAATGCGTACGTTTTTATAGACTCTAAAACTGATAGAATCGGATATATTTCTATCACGAGAGACTTCATTTTCCTTGGCCAAAACTGAGACTCAAAAGAGTTAAAGTAATTGTTTTTGCGTGATGTTTATAGTTATGACTGAAAATGAAATAGAAATGAATACTCTCTGTGTATCGGGAGTAAAAAATATGTATGCAAATATATAATATAAAAACTTCTCCATATCCACGTCAAGTTCCTTACCCGAAGAGTGTTCACATTTCCTTTCTTGGTGTAATTAAATTAGAAGGCGGTGAAATAAAGTGTTTGTTCCTCCTTTTATCAAGTTTTGTGTTTCTTTATTCGTTACATTTACAAAAACAGCAGCAGCCGTTAGATACAGAGATGTTTTTGTGAAAATCAGGAATTCATGGTTGGGGCAAACCTAGCCTGGCAGCGTCGTAAATGCCGGTTTAGGATCGGCGTAGCCTTCACAATGCTGTTACGTTAGATTTGCCTCAACTAAAAATAAATGTCTACATTTGCTGGTGAATATCAATATTCACATACCAAAGATATTGGTGGAAGACTGAATATTTCTGGTGAGTCACCAGAGAAAGTCGAAATTCTCCGATTTTGGTTTTTACTGCACACACACTATACAGAGACGTAATGAATCGTCCTTCTGAAACAGATTGTGTGCTTGTGTGGTTATTTTTTAATTCATAATAAAGCCTTTTGGCGATTAAGTAGTAAGTTACCGTCTTTAAGCAAGGGCTAAGACAGAACTACACTCCCAGCTCGGCTATATTATCCAGATACTGTAGTTTCGTCTTTATAAGTAATTATCAGTCTGACATGGACAATAACTGAGCTGGAGGCAGTAATCCTCTTATAGAAGCTGAGAGCGCTAAACAAACTGGGTAGCCAATATAAAAACATTACACCAGCAAGAGACCACCAGTAATGTGATACGGTTCAACTCATACATTCAAGGCGAAATTTGGGTATTAAGTAGTAGTAAGTTACCCCCCCCCCCCAAAGCCAGTGCTGAAGCAGATGCAATTATTAGTGGGACCTAATTTTTAATTAAATAGGATATACAGGGTGATTCACAGCGAATCACGGGGGTTTCAAACTCGTGCATTTTTAAAACGTAACCGTAAAAGTTGTACAAAAAAGAATTTATTTTTGCGTTCCTTAATCATTCTAATGATTTTCTGTGTGCCCTCATTCTGGCATCTGAATTCCTACATCGATTCATCAACATCTAGAGTCATTCCATAGTGACTAACGTAACATTCAGAGCTGATTTTGTAACTGTTTTTACTTGTAACTTAAAGGATAAAAAATATATTTTAGTTATGCTGGTGGATTTACAATGTACATGGTAACTATGTATCATTTCTGCTAAGAATTTAAAACAAAATTACCGACAGTAGATATTTTTTCAACCAAAATAGCAGCGTGACTAACGTAACATTTTTGCAACCCTGAAAATGAATGCTCATGTTGTGAGGCAAAAATTTCTCAAAGTTAAGCAAGTGTTAAAAATTGAATGATATATTTGAAAAATGTAAATTTGGCTTTTAAAAACATTAAACACATTTATTTAATCTTAATTTTTTTAGTCTTAAGTGTCACTTTCACTCAAGATGGAGTGTGACTAACGTAACGTGACTAACGTAACCATCGAATACCAAGCAGTAAACACACTACAAATTATTCATTATGGCTAATCTCAGTAATAATTACAGTACTTTTTCATTTTTTTTTAAACTTCTTATTTTGTATGATTTTTATTTATTTATTTATTATTTGATACTTTTATCACTTCGGTATTTTTTTTTCCTCTGCTGAGGTTGATATTTCTATGGAATGACCTTCTTTTCATTTGTTGCATGTAGCCGTCACAGAGACAATTGCTCCAGAGATCCATTTTTTCAGTTGGTCAAGATTAGCAGGGTAAGGGGGTATAAACATAGTATCCTTTAACATAGCCCCACGGGAGAAAAAATCACATTATGATTGATTTGGTGGTCAAGGGAAGGAAGGTAATCATATGGGGCTAAAAGATTTCGATCTCGATCCTCATTTTGCTTAACTGAGTAATAAATAACAAGATGGACACATACAATAAGAACCAGATGTATCTAGCGGTAAACGAACTTCACCCCTCACTCGTTTATTCAAGCTCATCAGGCTTAATGTTCCCAAAGCAGTAGCTTCATAAAATCACCTCATTCTTTTTCAATCATTCTGTATTTTTTGTATGCTACTCGTTTTGTGCTACATATGAATAAAATGAAATCCTTGCCACCTCATGCTTGATTAATTTGAAACTGAATAGCTCATCGCATGTTTACACTAAATTGCTCAGAAAAGCTTGTGTTAAAGCCCAAAAATCTAATCCACTAATTTAATACAATTTAGGAACATAATTTTGCCTTTGTATTCAAACCTACACCAATTTGGAGGGACTCGGTTCTGTCCTGAAACTTTGTTCTGGCAAATCCAGGTTTTCATCCCTGGAAACTCTGAGCCAAAAATGGAGCCCTGAAAATCATGTGTCAGTTCTTTTAAGTAGTGGCTTTGGCTTTAGATATGGGTAATTCTCCAAAAACCTGACACTTTCCAATCACAAATTCTATTAAGCTAGCCAAACACACTGTGATTATTTATACAAAATTTGCCTCCTCATTATCTCTGAACTAGTTTTAGTGACATTAAAAAACTGCTTATTTCTCGGTTCAAATTTATTTAATTCTAGAAAGCTGTTCTTTAAATTTTTCTGCATCAGAAATGCACAGTAAATTCACTTACCTATTCGAGTAACGTTAAAAGTAAAAATTGCACAACCGACGGATCTACTTTTAAAAGATTCGTGTGAACAACAACAAATAAATAACTAAAAATAACAGAATTGTTCGTCTGATTGCATTTTTTTACTGATCGTCTGCCAATTTTAGCTTTTTTTAAATCATAATCTTTGTTTTAAAGCTAATGTTTTGGAAATAAATCCTTCTATTCTATCACTGCTTTAAAAACAATGCAAGGAGAGAGCGGCATTTTTTCTTCTTTGTCTCAAGATACTGACATATTTTGTGCCAGGATCCTGACATTTTCATCATCTGGCTAGACCCAGAAAGATATTTAAGGTAAAAAATGCTATTTTTACCTTCTAACCTCTTAACTCAATTACACAGTGCAGGCAGAATTATTATTTTTATTTTATAACAACAGAAATGGTGTCCAGGATACTGACGTAAAAAATGTTACACACCTCAATTTTGAACTTCAAAATCGCAATGAGAACAGCGGGCAAATCATATCAACATAATATTCAAGGAATCCAAAGAAATAATGAATTTAAACGCATTGCTGTAGTACTGCAGGCTCAAAATTAATTATTTTTGTCTTTAATAATTCTAGGCCAGGATACTGATATGCAAACCTTGGCAACTTTAAAATGATGTACCTTGTTTATTTAACGAGTAAAATGAAGTGAAACAATAATGTCTTACACTCTTGAATGTGCACAACTCAGTATTTCAAATTAAACTTGTGAAATACTCATGTAAAATTTTTAAATAATTTAAGCACATTTGAGAAATAGGTTTAAACACACAAAAAGAGTGAATTTTAGGTTATTAAAAATTTTTTTTTCTGGAAAAATAAATGAAGGATTGTTTTAATTTGAATGAGATAACATCGGAAGAGTATTTCTGACAAATAAGCAAATAAAAAGACTTTCTAGGTAAAATAATTTTTGTGTTATCCTTCGGAGATATGATATTGTTAGGATTTTGGAGAATCACCCATATAACTGAACATTTATGTTAAATATTGGATGTCCACTTTCGACTATTTTTCAGTTATCATTGAAATTATATATTTGTCTGTAGCCAGCAGACAGGACGAAGATCAAAAACAAAACTTGAAGCATGTTTTATGTGAACTATGTGTAGATATATGATCTCAGAAGAGCGGTGCAGGAACTCGCGTTAAGCAGGGAGCGGGAAGAAAATTTTTTGAAAAATATATTCATAATTCTGCATTTTGGGCAATTCGAAAGGGTAATTGAGACTACAAAAATGTCAGGGGAAAAACAGGCAAATAAAAACTTTTAAAAAGTTATATATTTTTGCCAATAACGATCAATCAATTTTTTAGTGCGATAAATCGTTGACATAAATCGACAGAGAGATTCGAGAAAGGTAGGAGAAAAGATAAAGCATCATCACTTACTCACATCAGCATTCAGTATAGTTAGCTCTTGGGCATCCCTTAATCCAAAAGGTCAGTTTCAAAAATTACCAAAGGCATGGTAATAGTCTGTTTTCATTTACTTCATGATTAAATTTACCCCAACTTACCCTATTGTTGAACTAATCACTTCTGTATCAGTTCAGAATTAATAAAACAGTTTAAATGTAACAATGCTCCCTTTCCCACCAAATAAAAATCAATGCTATTAAAATATTAAAAAGTGAAAAGCAAAAGTGGAGGGGTGTCCAAAAAATGGTGCGTGATAGAGAAAAGGGGGGTCATATTCGGATTTGGGAAGTCAATTTACATAACGCCTAAATGCGTAGAAGGGATAATGCACAGAAGTAATTTTCATATCATAAAGTAACCAAAAAGTTAGACTATTTCTGTACCTTAGAAAGAGATCGACATGATCCGAAAATGGCAATTTTACAGGGACGTCATTTCGAATTTTTCCAGGGGAAGGGCAAAGGGTACGTACATACACAATGTTAAATTTACCAAAAAGTGGCAAAAACTACGCTCACCTATATGCCAATACATTGATTTTCCAAAGGGGGGCAATTGACCCCCCTGCCCCCCTAAATGACAGGCCTGTAATTTTAATTTTATTACTGCATTGTATGTAGCATCTTATTCCGTATCGACCCATGAGAACGTTATTCTATCAAAGAAGTTCTTTCACAATAATTTAGCAGCATTAACAGAGCACATTTCCCTTCCTTTGCATGCTTCCAATAATTGTTTTCACTCTCTCCTGAAAAGTTACGAAAATGGACTTACGTTAGTCTTGAGGGCACATAGTTAAGCAAAAGCTTTTTTTTCTAGAACAAAGCTTTTAGGACAAAAGTAAAATATTTCTACCGACGATAAGTCGATAACGAAAACCCAATTAAGCCGAAAATTATAAAACCGACATTACTCGGAAGACCAGCTTCTTCTTTCTTTTTTTTTGATGGAATAAGGGTAGTTTTAATACTGATTGCTTTTTACAGAAAGCATGAAAAAACAAGCTGAGTTTCATTAGTCAACTGTTTGTAGTAATTGTGCACCTAATAAAAGTGTAGGTTTGGTCTTAAGTTTCGGCGCAAAATATCAGGATGTAGTTTCAAATTGTCCATTTAATTAATTTTCTTGTCAAGAATAGAAGCCAGCATGCCTCCAATATGTGAATAAATAAATAAATAAATAAATGAAAGCAAATAAATAAATGAAAGCAAATAATAGAGTGTAAATAAATGGAGGGGGGGGGGAACCCAACCAAAGTTTATAAAAAAGAAAACCGAGAGGCTAGATTTGCTGTTGAAAAAATTGCGACAGCCTAAATGTTACAAGAAAGAATATCTGGTTAGAAACAGTTAAACAAAACACTGCCTAACTGTAAATATAACAAAGGGAAAAAAAGGAGAAGTGAAAGTTCGATGTTTAACACTCTATTATCTCCTATTATATTAAAGATGAAAATTACCGAAGTGATGCATTCTTCTGCATTAAGAAACTCATACGTTGAGGACGGTATTTTTGACCGAACCACACCTGTAAAAGAGCCAAATTTATAACTGTCAACAATGAAGCTAAGTACCGTGGGTCGCTAGCGTAAATGCCAATAGAGGAGCTAATTCAACAGTTCACTGTATAAGTAAATCTAAAAAGTTATACATATAAGCAAAGAAAAAAACGCATCATGCAATTGAGTCGACATCAAGCCGAAAATTGACTTTTCGTGTGGCTAAATATAGAATAAGTGTAGAGGGGATTGGATGTAGTACACTAGGTGGCCAAAAGTATCCGGACACTTTCAAAAATTTACATTTTTAGATATAACTCGAGAAATAAGTGATCAATTGTTCTTTAACTTTAGTCATAAAAAATATATTCTTCACCGAACATTTCCAAGTTGAAATTAAATTACCCTTGCATTTGGGGGACGATAAGAAGGGGGGTCGAAAGAAAAACCGCTTTTTGACCATAACTCTTTGAAAATAGCTCGGAATAAGCTATGCATTTCAGTAATTAATTAGCATACTATGTATAATTACTATACAAATTCAAATGAACGTACCACTCTTACTTCCGAAGATATGAAACATTTTTTAAAAAACGGCAATTTTATTTGAAGGGTTTTTGCTCATAACACGCAGAGTTTTTGATCAAACCTTATCAAAACTTCAGGAAAGATGACAAAATACAAGAAAAAGAACATACTAAAACGGTTTTTAAAAATATTAAAAATCCGATGAGATATGAACGTTAAAAGGAAATAATTTTTCACGGCGCATGCGCGAAAGACAGAAATTTATAACTACAAAAATATTGTAGCCTGGTGTATACTGCATCTTATAAAAAAAGTTCCAGTTGAATATCGTAAAAATTGAAAAAGATATCAGCGATCTAGTGAGCTGTAATTCATTCATTTGTAGACAATTCATAAATGGAGAGGGGTTGTTCACAAATAGTGTGGGGACAATCGAGCATATTTTTCAATGTTAAATTGTATACTGTTTAAAAATTTATATTTGGCATAGAAGTCACATTTCGCCCATTCGGCCAAAAAGACCTTATAAGTAGGTGGCCAAAAGTATCCGGACACCCCCTGAAACGTTGGTTTTGAACGATGACGAAATAATCTTTATTTTAAAAATAGCTCTTTGTGGACAGACCCTCACTATGTATGTATTGTCTGCGAATGAATGAAATACTACTCACTAGATCGCTGATATCTTTTTCAATTTTCATGATATTCAACTGGTACTTTTTTTATAAGATGCAGTATATACCAGGCTACAATATTTTTGTAGTTATAAATTTCTGTCGTTCGCGCATGCGCCGTGAAATTTTTTTTCCTTTTAACGTTCATATCTCATTGGATTTTTAATATTTTTAAAAACCGTTTTAGTATGTTCTTTCTCTTGTATTTTGTCATCTTTCCTGAAGTTTTGATAAGGGTTGATTAAAAACTCTGCGTGTTATAAGCAAAAACCCTTCAAATAAAATTGCCGTTTTTTAAAAAATGTTTCATATCTTCGGAAGTAAGAGTGGTACGTTCATTTGAATTTGTATAGTAATTATACATAGTATGCTAATTAATTACTGAAATGCATAGCTTATTCCGAGCTATTTTCAAAGAGTTATAGTCAAAAAGAGGTTATTCTTTCGACCCCCCCTTCTTATCGTCCCCCAAATGCAAGGGTAATTTAATTTCAACTTGGAAATGTTCGGTGAAGCCTATATTTTGTATGACTAAAGTTAAAGAACAATTGATCACTTATTTATCAAGCTATATGTAAAAATGTGAATTTTTGAAAGTGTCCGGATACTTTTGGCCACCTAGTGTATTAGGTTGGTGCGTAAAAATGAAATGTCGGATTCTTAAGTGATTGTATAAAACTGCATATCTTTCTTCAAAAGCTGTTTATTCAATCAAAGTATGCTCCATTCGCTTCAATACACTTCTCCCAACGAGATTTTAAAGCGTAGATGCCTGTCTTAAAAAAAATTTGGTCTTTAGAATTAATAAACTCTGAATCGAGTTTTTTTAGACTGTCTACATTTTCATAGTGTTTGCCCCTTAAAAACAGCTCTAAATGCTTGAAAAAATGAAAATCGGTCGGCGAGAGATCCGGTGAATATGGTGGATGCTGCAAAACTTCATATTCCAGTTCGTTCAGTTTCGCAATTCTTCACAGACGTTTTGGGTCTTCCGCGCGGCTCATTTTGCAGAGAAAACTCGCCAGTCCGAAATTTTTCGAACCAACGCTGCACTTTCCGATCGTTAACCGTATTCTCCCCAAACGCTTGGTTTACGAGCGATTGATAACGAGTGCTGAGTTCGTTATTGATAGAGCTTACTTTTTTTTTTGTTCCTTCAGTTGAAATGAATAGATCGTTAAAATATATTTCGATTTTTAATCTCGAAAAACTTGTCGTTTAACAAAAACTGCTTTTCAAATACCCCTATCTTTTATTCCATAAGGATATTCAAATGTCAAACTATACATACGTATTAATATGTTACTCTTGATTAAAATTTTAGAAGGTTATGAAACGATTCAATTTTTTACTGATCGTATAATATAAGTGAATATTTTTGATTGTTCTTGAAAGGGATCCATAAAATACCTTCTCTTCATTTTCTGTACAGATAATGCTGTAGTAAATGTCAGTAGCATTTTAAAACTACTGAGTTGAATCAAAGTCATGAATTCTTTTAAAATATGTTGGAAAGTCTGAACTGTGAGAAAATGCCTTTAATTACAAGTTTCGATCATTTTCAAATCGGAATTCAAGGTGAAAAAGTAGCAAGACTTTGTGAATAAAAATAATAAATAAAAGTAAACACAATTGAAAAACAAAAACACACACAGCACAGGGGGGATCTGCAATAGTGAACAGTGAGGGCCATTGTAGTTAATAGTGCAATTATGCTCTCCTATACGGTTCCATCTTTCAACCCGCGGTGCTTGCTGAATTGAGGGTGCCAGTTTTTCATCCAAGCAAGGGTGAAATCTCGGCTGCCAACTGGGTACCGCTGGTGCTACAAGCGTTTCACCCCAGAAAGGTGCCAATCGCAACAGGTGGTAGTTTTACCGAAATGCGATGTACCAACTAAACAAGGAAAGTCCGTTATTTCAACTTTACACAAACACCACATTACGTTAACTCAAAAAAAAAAAGAAAAAAAAACGTCACGGAACCAGTTGTATCTTGCTTAATACACTGTCAAAACTACAGGTTGCACGCGGCACCTTTAAGGGTGAAACGTTGCAGCACCAGCGGCACCCCTGAAGCCACTTGAGTCCCTATGGCACCCTTAAAGGTGCCATTTGGCTTGGTGTATAGCAATATGGCTTTAACATCGAAACAAATTTTTCCATTTAGTATTTCGTTCAGGTATAGTTGGCACCCTCAGTGTACCCAATTGCCTGTAGCATATGCTAACAAGAAGTTCTGTCAAGAACTAAACGAGCCTACTTTCCCTGACATCGACATCGGCATTCTATAGCATCTAATCAATATTCTCTTGAATATCTGAAACTGAAAATTTTGTCAATAATTATCCTTATAGCACTTAAAGCTGATTTCTAAAAGCAAAATATACCCCTCTCATTAGATGAAATGGACACGTAAAAAGTAAATAAACGAGTAAATAAAGTTTTGTCGCACCTTTTAAAGAATGTAACTGTTATAGTTCTTCCGTAGAAAAATTTCACAATCGTTTTCAAAAGAAAAAAAAATAACAAATAAAATAAAAGTACAAAGAACATCAAAGCACATTTTATCAAACAAAGAAAAAAAAACCTCGTTCGTTAATAAAATGTCTCGAATTTTATTTTTAATCCGTTGCCAGTTGTTAAATATAAATAAAGAATAAAATGCTCTCGTGAATGAACAATTTTTGTAATCAAAAAAAATATCGTCTGCCAAAAATAAATAAATAAATAAAAATAATAATAATAAATTAAACAAAAAAAAATGAATAAATAAACAAAAAATCGTCTGCCCAGTCAGTCATTTTTTTCTGAGCCTGCATTTCCGCCATGTTTGCGGAGTCGGAGTCGGAATCAGAGTCCTCACAGAAGATTTTTCAGAAAAGTACTTAACATACATTTTTTATCAAAACCGTTTTCTTACAAAGTTAGTTTGAAGGAAATCCGCCTTTAAGTTCAGAATCAACATTCAATTTAAATTTCCCAGTAGGCGCTCATGTTAAAAAATTTTCTGAACGGTTCATCATTGAACGAAAAATAGTTCGAATTGAAAAGTGAAATATGGGAATGAGTCTCTCCGAGATCTTTCGAACAAAAAAAGTTTATTCAATTCGGACGGTTCATTTAAAAGTTATTAGGTGGAGAAAGGTTGCTTGAACGGTTCAATGTTGAACGAAAAAGTGTTCAAATTGAAAATTTAAATACGGTAATAAAGTATCCTTGCTGAGATCCTTCGAAAAAAAAAAAGTTTATTTAAATCGGACTGTTCACGCAAAAGTTATTAGGGGTGACAGTTTGTTTGAACGGTTCAATGTTGAACGAAAAATTGTTCAAATCGAAAATGTAGATGCGGGAATGAAGTATCCTTGAAAAGATCTTTCGAACAAAAAAAAAGTTTGTTCAAATCGGACAGTTCATTCAAAAATTAGTATCGCGGGACCGGTTGTTTGAACGGCTCAAAGTTGAACCAAAAATTGTTCAAATCAAAAAATCAAATATGGGAATGAGCTGTACTCGCCGAGATCTTTCCAACAAAAAAAAGTTTGTCCAAATCGGAATGTTCATTCAAAAGTTATTAGGGGGGGACAGACAGACCGACAGACCGACCGACAGACCGACACACAAATTCCCCATCTCAATACCCTACTTTCAAATTTTTAATTTTTCGATATTCATTTTACCTCTTTATTTTTTGAACTTGGCGATATTTTTTGAACTTGGCGATATTTTTTTTAACTTGGCGATATTTTTTGGATTTGGCGATATTTTTTAGATGCATTAAGCTACTTTTAATACTTTTTTCGTCTTCCTTTGTTTTTAATGGGAAAGTAGGCTAACAAAAATGGTGTGCTCTTCAGTACATCTTTTTAAATTGTACTATTCAAGGGGGGGGGGAGGTGGCATACAAAGTGTCTGGACAACTGCCTTTAAATTTATAAATCGGGTCCCTTTCACAGACGCAAACGCTTATAACTCTTTCGTTGTAGGATAAGTTCTACCATCAAACAGTTATTGCAGCAGCAGCTGTTAACCATGATTGACAAATACTAACTCTAACCGGAGCTCCAGAGGACGTATACTAAACTTAAAAGCTTTTAACCCTATTGTATCTTGCACTGTGCATCTAAGAGTGTCATTATAATGGCATTGTAATTTGTTACAATGCTATTACCTATTATGGTACTGCACCTTATAAAAAGCTGTAAAAGCTTTGATACCTTGGATTAAGTGGAAATTGATTAAATTCAAAGCTTTTTAAATCTCGGGAAAATTTACTTCCTGAGCTCAAAATTTATAAACCACTGTGTGCCGTTCCAAAAATAATTCTCATCAGACACACCAACCCCTTTGCTGGTCAAAAGGATTTTACTCTGCAGGTCGTTGCCACTCAGGAAGAAGTGAACAAGAAAAAAGCGACTGAAAAATGAGGTAGCGTTCGATCTGAACAAATACTTCGAGCGCTTAACCTTTCCTTCACAATTAAACATCGGAAGAAATTAAAAATCTAGGTCCATCATGTGTGAACTATTTCTTTTGTTGGCGAGGTTTTGACAAGGCGACTTGAAAATGGCTGGCGAGGCAACGCTTGAAAGATCGTGTATGGCTTGGAAGGCGACGATGCACGGCGGAGATCGAACGCCGAGATTGTCGCCCGTTTCGAAGCTGTTGCCAATTTGCTCATGGTAAATGATTAATATTTTTGTTGTTTAATTGTGGATTTTCTAAAGCGTTTCAAGGTCACACCATTTTGATTCGAAATGAGGCCTAAGTGTTCCGGATGAAACATTTAGATGTACGCTTTCTAAATTAAGCAAATCAGTCAACATTTTCTGCTCCGTAAACATACAATTTTACGTTTTACCAGCTGTTGGAAATAAATAGCATTGCAAAGACATTTTGCACCGTTTTAAAAGCTGTGTTGCTTGAAAGAAAAAGTCTTTAAGTTGACTACAAAGGCATCAATTTGTTTATCAGTTGATCGTACCGCGTACCGTTACCTTCAAAAAGTCGTGTTTTCGACGGTAATGATCATACTCTATGTTCAAAGTAAATACACTTCTGAATATCTAAAATAAGAACTAATATTAAACTAAAAATTTAAAACCCCCTGACCCTGATTGTCGGCATATTAATATGAATTTCACAGGTTTATCTATTAGATTACAAAAAGAAAAAAAAAGTGAAAATAAATGAATAAAAAATTTATCTACGCAAACACGATAGTGACTGTTACAAAAACGAGGTTTCAGGAGTATGTTGCTCAATTAAACAGAAACCAATACTGTCAAGCCGGAAATGGATTTTTTTTTTTTTTTTTGAGAATAATAATAATTTAATACATACTGTGATCAAAGAGAATAGAACTTCACGTCATTCTATTGATCTATTTTACGTTGAAATGAGCTTTGATGAATCAAATATTAATTTCGCTGTTTAACGTCATATTAAACAGTGAAAAAAGCTAAAGATTTTTTAGAAGTGCTAAAGCTAGAGATTTTAATAGTTCCTAACACTTCTGAGCTTATCAGTACTTCTCTAAAGATATTATCTCCGCTTAGCAATTTCACAATAACAGACGCGTCAGTTTTTCACAAAACAGCTTGCAAAGACTAGAAATATGTTAAATCCTTGTTTAATTTCACGAAATTTATAAACAACATGGTCTCTACTGCTATATAATGCAGTTAAATTTTGAAAACTTTCAGAAAAAATTGGTAAAAACATTATTTTTTCCGTAACAGACGTATCTCGCATAAGATACGTCCGTTCCGGTGCTAAAAAGAAAACCATCGTATAAATACTGTTTCTGGAAATCTTCAAATTTTTTTAGCTGTTTTGTGCAGCAAATGATGCTTTTCATTAAAATAGAACTGCCCTATGAAGATGTATGTGTGTGTGTGTGGATGGAAAAACTTTGACTACGATGTAAATGCAACTCGGATCCTTACTGACTCCTCAATCGGTTCTAGAAAAAAAAACGACCCCAGCAATACGTCCCCAGAAAGCACGTCCTCGACAAAACGTCCCCGGAAAAAACGTCCCCTTGGAAAAAACGTTCTCTTAGAAAAAAGTCTCCTCGGAAAAAACGTCCCCTGAAAAAACTTCTCCGGGAAAAATGTCCCCTAGGAAAAAAACTGAGGTGAAAAACATTTTTTTTTATCATTTTCTGTGAGCGATTGAATTATTTTAATCATAATAAAAATCCTAAGTAATCCTAATGATAAGTGAGAGACATATTTTATTAACAATTTTAAAAATTGTTTCTTACTTGAATTTTATTAATAGTTTATTTGCAATCTTTTATT
>JAXGGA010014307.1:0-32513 GCA_038373865.1 Uloborus plumipes | reverse complement strand
ATTCTATGATAAGCTTTTGAAAAAAGACTTTATATGAAACCCCCCCCTCCCCGTTATTTACATTGTACTGCATTGTAAATTACATGACATGAAGTAAATCCAAGTAAAAAATTACTTCCAAATCATTGCTATAAATTACAAAACTTCTATTCTGTCAAAATTTTCAATTAAATTTTGATTTTAAAAATACACTGGCAGAAAAAAAATCCCAACACCAAGAAAAAATTACTGTAGAGTAATGAAATTTTGGTAATGCAATTGTCTAGTTAACATGTTTAATTGATTTAATGTACAAGATCACTGGCTAATTTAAGCTCAAGAAAATGCTGTGTAAATGTGAAATTATCTCCATATATTATTTCTCTAAGCCGAATCCTATACCCGGTTGAAACTCGCTCATTTCTTTATCGAATTGCATGAAAATTTATGATTTTGAAGCTTATCCCGCGGGCTATTGACGAAAATTAGACCCATCCTCTAAAAAGTGTCGGTTCGTTTTTTATTCGAACTTCAATTTTTGGGCACAAAATTGACTCTATCTAGCGAAATAATTGTCGTATCGTCTCCATTTTGATTTCATTCGAAAGATTAAAAAAAATGCGTTCTTTAGAACGTTTCTCCGCTAGCGCCGCGTAACGAGAATCTCGAAAATCCACGTTTAAGCGACTTATAAGCGATTGAAGTTTGAAAAAGTTAAATTTTTTGCTCAACTGTTAAAATCGTTACCATTGTTGTTCAAATCAATTTTAAATGCGACATTTCAAGCCAAGGCTTAGCTCGGTAAACCTTAATTGTAACTTTTATTGTTTCAAAATACTGTGGTAGTTTTGCGATAACGTTAGTATTTAGTTAAGTAGTAGCCTTGGGTATTTGATTTTAATATAGGGTATCACTTTTGTAGTAGTTGTAAAAGAGTGAACGTGTCTTTGATCTCTTTGAAAAGTTGTCAGAACGACGGCAGTTGATGCCGATGTTGTGCAAACGTACAAGATTTTACAATGCCAAGGAACAGGGTACCAACAGGCAGACTAACAGGAAGGTGTCTACTACCTAGACAATATTAGACAGTTCAACAATGCTTTGGCCTTCGCTTCAGTCAAAGTGGACTCAGTTAACATTCCTGGCAGAGGTCCATATTGTTTTAAACTACATGGTCAAGTGTACCATATGATCGGGAACTTGCAACCTCCGGCAGGGACTACACCAACTTCCGCTGGACTTTTCTTTATAGATTTCGACACTGCGCTGCAACTTCGGGCAGATAATGAAGCCAATAAAAATTGTCGTATTAAATTTAAAGTTTAGAGTTTTTTTTTTCTTTTGCGGAATTTCGCACGGGTCACCTAGTGTTAATTTAATAGAGGGTGTAACCTCCAGAATTTTGAAGGCAAGCCTGCAAGCGTGCATGCATTATGTCATACAGGTGCTGAATGTCACTTTGTGGTATGAAGTTCCATGCTTGTTGCACTTGCTGTGTCAATACTAGGAACGTCATTGCTGACTGTGGATGATGTTCGAGGTGCCCCCCCATGATATCCCATACGTTATCTATTGGAGACATACCTGGTGATTTTGCAGATCATGGTAACATGTCAGCACTCTGTAGAGCACATTGCGTTACAGCAGGAATGTGAGGGCGAGCGTTATCCTGTTGGAAAACGCCCCCTTGAATGCTACTCATGAAGGGCTGTACTACTGGTTAACTTAACAGACTGACGACAAATTTTCAGTCAGTGAGTTTGGGATAACCACAAGAATGCCCCTGCTGTTGTAGGAAATTGCTCCATAGACTATAATTCCAGGTGTGAGTCCCGTGTGTCTAGGCCGTAGACCGCTTGGATGCAGGCGGTCCCCTGGCCTCCTTCTGACCTATACACAGCCACCACTGGCACTAATTCAGAATCTGTTTTCATCAAAAATTACAACAAATCTCCACTCCGACTTCCAGTGAGCTCTGTCGTGGCACCACTGCCGTCGGAAAAGGCAATGGTTTGCAGTCAATGGAATACCGGCTACAGGCTGCCTGGCTCAGAGCTATTCTTGAAGTAAACAATTTCTTATCGTTCCTTGGGTCACGACGGTACCAACTGCAGCTCGAATGTCAGCCGCAGATGCAGTACGATGCGCCACAGCCGTACGCAAGATTCGGCGATCTTCCTTCTCAGTCGTGCCACGTGGCAGCTCGGAACTCGATCTTTTTGAGGTAGTATCCCTTGCCTATAGCTTCCAATAATAATGCATGGTGGAAACATTCCCACCAAGTCTTTCTGCAATATCGCAAAATGAAAATCCACCTTCTCGTAGCCAAATTGTACGGCCTCGTTCAAACTCGGTGAGCTGTTGATAATGACTTCGTCTTCTTAAAGGCATTCCTGGCTAACATGAACGCAATTTGTCAAATTTCACGGAAAAATAATACACACGAGCTTCACAACACGCTTTTAAAACAAGCCCTATTTGCATGTTCTGAGTGACGCCAGTTGCGCCACGCTTATGCGCGAAACGTGAAATTTCAACGTTATCTTTCAGTTGTATAAACAGGCCTACCAAATTTCATTTATCTAACACAAGTCTTTCTTGGTGTTGGGATTTTTTTTCCCGCCAGTGTAATACATGCATTTTTTTTTATTAGTATAATTTCAAATTTATCTAGTATACATGAAACATTTTTAATAAATCTTAAATATTAATAGGTTGCTTTTATTATGATGGTATACTGTGTTAAGTGCAAGGTTGTATCAAAAATGATGAATGTATCAATTGATACACCTCCGAATAAGGGACAAAAAATCCTGTCCCCCTAGTGTCCCTTATTGAGAGATACTACTGTATATCTAAAGGAGTGTATCAGAGTTCCTCACAAAACTTTTAGCCTCTCAAAAATCCTCGGTGCAAAACTGATTTATAGACCCCAATATCATAAAATTGCAAGATCAATGGCCTCCTTAAAACTAACTACTCCCTTGCTGATGATAGCCTCTTCTAGCCCTTTAAGACTGAGATTACACGATCTTGCGGGTCTAACATCGATTTATATTTTAGCTTCCTAGATCGTAAAATGTAATAAAGGCCGGAATCGAACGATCGTGCCGGTTAGCCAATGAGATGTATTATCCATTTTCTCAACAGATGGCGGCACTAGTATCTTTCTAGACTTAAGGAGACGAAAAAACCGTTGCTTACACACTTAGCAATTTTAGCAAGAAAATATTTCAGGTCTTAAAGGGCTAGCAAGCTGTTCCAAGTGCCTAAAACCTGACTAAAGTAGTCATTTTTCCTCACTTCCAGGTTAGCCTGAGAGTTGAATAGCTTAAAACAATGACTCCTTGTCCTGCTTTCTATGCAAAAATTTAACCCATTGCAACCTTCCATTTTGATAAATTTAAACAACTGAATCCTGTCGCCTCTGACTCTTTGTACAAGACTATATATATTAAGCAATCTAAGTCTGAAATCATAATCTAAAATAGAAAGCCTATTTACTAACCTTGCGGAACTCATATCAACCATTTCTGATAAAATGGTATCTTGTAAAAAAGCAGTCGAAAACTTTGTACTGTGAATTGAGTAAAACGGGAGTATGTGTAAAAAAGTACAAATTAACATATTTAAAATCAGTTAAAAATTCAATAAACAGCTGTTTCGAGGCTGTAAAATGCAAGTCTTATCATCAATGCATAAAAACAGAAGACCGGTTCACATGTCCAAAACAGTCAAGTGAACTCGCAGTTCACTTGACTGTTCTCTTTCTCTTGCAAATGCTGAAACTCTGTCAAATGCTGGCAACCAAACTTTTTTTTTTTTTTGAAACTGAAACATTTCTACGTAGGTTAAAATTCTGGAGATGGAATAGTCAATAAACTCTGCAAATTGTGCCAGCTTTTGTAATAGATCATAACTCTTTAACCAATTTAAAAAAAAAAAGATTGTAAAAACAGATCATTTTGAATTAAGAGGTTGATGTTAACCTACTTGGTAACAAGCCGCTGGGTCTTTTGTTTAATAGTTCGAGAAAATTTTGCTCAAAACTACATCTTAGGCCCGACCCCCCTCTCCCAACATGACAGTCTGTACTCATTTGTAGCAAGCAACAAGGTGGCAAAAAGTCAGTCTGTTTATATAGAGGCTCTCTCAGGTTCTAAAAAAGATGTGAGTGCAATTAAAAGTCCATTACCGGTCCCAAGTAATTTATGTATTCAATCAAATTCAAGGAAAGCGCCATTAATCGGTTGCAGCTTTGCAACCGCTTAATGGTAGCAATGTTTCTAACTAACCAGTGTGCAAGTAACCGAGTAGCAATTAATGAACCAGCACAAAAACAGCCTTATAATTTATACTTAATCAACATATAATTCATAGAGGGAATTCACCTCTAGCCAATGTCGGTACAACTGTTGTACTGACGAAAAGTGGTCTCCTTTCTTGCCCCATCTTTTAGCGTTACACCTTAGGTGGGTCCATGGAACCCACATGTAACGCTAAAGAGGTGGGCAAAGGTGGAGAAAATAGAACACTTTTTGTTGGTACAACAATTGTACTGCCATTGGCTAAAGATTCTGCATTTTTGATTTTGAAAATATATAACTGCAGCAAACAACTTTACTTTATAACTTTTTATGAGTGTCAAAAATTAACTTACTCATCTAAAGAATACACAGTTCTAAAGGTAAGATTGATGCGAGGATCTTTATCATGAAATTCTTTTGGAACTCGGTGCTAAAATAATAAAAAGTAGAAATAAAGGATTGGTTAATTGGTACTACAGTTTTTCAAATGCAAATCATAAAAAAAATTCAAAGCACATTTCTACTATACTCAAAAAGCATTTCTGTAAAGCTTGTACTTGAAGTAGAGAAATATGCTGTTGCTCAATCATGTGGGCAAGGGTGTCACATTTTTATATATATATTTTCACTTTATTCACGGAAATTTAAACTTTGGCTTTTAATCGTTCCATATTCAAGTCAAGTACAGGGAAACATTACGTATGTGAAATATTATTTTTCTAAATGTTTTCCAGTAATTAAAAAAATATGATTTGAGGGTGTGACACTGACCATTTCAGAAGCAATTAAAAAAATATATGCTCAAAAATGTTTCAGCGCAAATAAATTGATATCTATACAGATAGAACTACAGTACACTCCCGATTATCCACGGAATTGGATGGCACGGGTATCGCGGATAATGAAAATCACGTGTAATCTGAAAAAAGCATAAAATAAGGGGTACAGAAGATAAAAAATGTCTTTTGCTTAAAAATAGTTGCATTACACTTAAAACATGATACGCACAAACAGTGACGATAGTTACAGCATAAAAAAAAATTGTATTTGAGGTTCTCAAGCATTCATTTTGTTTGAAATTCATTTTATTCTTGAAAAGTCTTTAAATACTTCTTGAAATGATTCCCCCCCCCCCTTCCCAATTTTGAGTATGAACAGTGTATTAGATCAGTATGAACTGTGCTTTACACAGATAACTTGACACCCAAATGAAGACCTTTTTTGCATAGGAAAAGGGGTTTATTGAAACCTCTGAAACACATGTTTGCAATCTTTTGCCAATTTTAACATTTTTAATGTAGTGTATCCTACAGTTACTTTCGTGCACAAAAGCATTGAAGTATTTAAGTCAATATCGTGAAGAGTATTTAGACCTTATATTAGACATGAGAGTATCGACCAAATGGAAAAAACAAGCAAGTAAAAATTGAAAACATACCTGCCAATCCTTCTGCATGCATCCATCCATAACCAGTAAACTACCATTGGTTAAATTAATAAAATAATCAGCCTCTATGTCCCCATCATCACTACCATGTAACTGAAAGTATAATCAGATTTCAAATTTAGAAAATGAAAAAAAAAAAAAATTACTATTTTTTAAATTTAAGCAAACTAATTATTATTTTTAAGTGTTGAAATAAAACTAAAATCTCTTTAAAACAAGAAGAAGAAAAAGTAAAATAAGTTAAAAACATGAACATTTGTTGTGGTTAGAATGAGAGTGGATTAAGTGATCATAATATAGTTTTGAGGAATTGAAGGTTTTTGAAAAAACATCAGTTTAGGTTAGTGGACAATTTAAGTAAGTTCCTTAGGGGGCAGTGCATCTTAGTATTTTCTTTTTCTTTTTTCGCGCAATTGGTACCACTAATAGATGAAGTAGAGAGTAACTCGATTCCACACTTAACGCAATTACTAAACTTTTTTAATTTTGCCACTATGATTCTAACTTGTTCATTTGTCATCTGTACAATGAACTTGATCTGTTAAGCCATTACCCGCTGGTGTTGCGTTGACGCAGCGGTCATTATAAAAAATCATAAAAAATTCGCTATTTAACTAATTTTTGTACCGATTTCAGTTTTAGGTTTAAGAACAACCATATAAACATGTTAAGTAAAAAAATTGCCTCAAACATTTTTTTTAATATGTACTTAAAATTGTGGTTCTAACATGTTTTTTTTTTTTTCTTTGCTCAAATTTGTGATTTATTTTTCTATTAAAATAGTTAGAAAAGAAAAAAAGTTTGGGTTTATATGTGAAATACTCTTAGTCAAGGTCACTTTTTTAAAAACTCCGCTCAGAAATTGATTCTGTGGGGGAGGGAAGGAAAGGAGAAGCAGGTGTTGCATGAGCGCATCCTCAGCGAAAAAGGGGTAGTCAGACTGCCTGTCTCAACTGCTCTTCCGAAAGTCATAGATTTCATTTCTATTCTGGGCGTTTTGACTGCGCGAGCTTTTTTTTTTCGTCTCCACCTTTTGAAAAGCCCAGAACAAGATATCTTAGTTCAAAAAGCATTCGAACAGGTTTTTGAAAAAATAAAAGAAAAATAAAAACTCTGCTGCTGATGATTTTTCGAGGTTCTACTTACGGTAAAATTGAGCCTTGTTCATATTGTTTCTCGCTACTCCAGAATTCGGAAGAAAAATGTTTTCCTCAGCTTTGTATCATTGAGCAATATAACATGAAAATGAGTAATGTTAATTTGTGCGATAATTTAGTTTCAAATTATAGAATTAGAATCCAAGAGAAAAAATGGTGGCTAATATTTTCAAATTATTTCGATGTTGCACAAACAAATGCTTGAAAACTTTCAGGACTATCTGAAGAAGAAAATAGAAAGTCTCTGTTGGATTTTAGACGAGAGGTTGCACTTAATTTTTTACAGCCCCCTCCCTTTGATAATAATACACAGAAGAAAAGTACAGCTACAGGATGGCCAAGTACATTCAGCTTACCAATGTCAGTATCTGGGGGACATTTTACAGCAAGGTTTACAAATAACAAAAGGATACGGTGCAAGTATTGCCATTGTGTTGTTTCTGAAACCACTCAGGGACCTGAGCCCGAGTAGACAGATCTACCTGATTTAATGCGGAATAAGTACAGCTTCCTTTTTTACGAGCACCATTAAGGTGGAAGCCTGATTTCGCTCAGAGAGCTCTGTTCTTTTGAACCATACCAAGGACCGAGCAAACAATTGGTCTTGTACCTCCAGAAGCATCTTGGAGGACTTTGTGACCATGACCCTTATTTTGCATTGCCCAGCCACCATTAGTACCGATTTTGGACCTTTGATCAGCTAGGATCAAACCTGGGACCCTCCGGTTACGAGTCCGACGCCTTACTGATCGGGCTGACCACGGCCCCATTGCCATTGTCAAACTGTTTATCGTTGCACTGCTTGTGATATTGCTCTCCACCCCGATTGCAACGAAGTTTATCATGTATGACCTTGGATAATACAATTTTCGTTAAATTTAAAATTTATAACGATTGATTTTCTAACAACAAATTTTATTTTCTTCTAAAGTTATCTGCACGTTTCAAAACCATATTAAAGCTCATACGAATTTTACCTGTCTAAAATGCATTGAAACTGCGGAATTGTATCAAATAAAACTACTTAACATCCGTAACCCTTTTCCGCTGACGTTGCGTCAACGCAACACCCTCTATTTCTAAATGTAAGTGAAATTTTGTTCTTTTTGCAGCATAATACTATTGTATGGGCTCAAAATAATAACTTTTATGATTTTTACTGAAAACAAATTATGATTTCGAGTTTCAGCGGTTAATGGGTTAATGTTATCTGCTATATTATGATCATTGTTTTATAGTAATTTGATTACTTTAGAAAAAAATATATGCACATACGATTGCTGCGAGAAAAGTACCTAACCATTGGCTCAGGAAGAAAAGAACTGGCAAGCCTGGAGCGCTATAAATCTAATCACCCTCGCATTAGTCTACTTGGGACTCCATACACTGCTCCTAGTGTTGCCTTTATTATTAAATGCATAATGAGAAGGCTTATTTCTGAATGGAGTAATAGCTCGGCTGTTGTGGCAGCCAAAATGTCCTTGTTGTCTGAAATATTGCACCTTTCAATAGCCTCTTGATTTTTGAAAACAACCAGAAATTACAGGGGGTCACATCAGGAAAATAAAGAGCCTGCTGAACCACAGAAGTCTAAATTTTTCTAAAAACGTTGAAATCATATATGAGAAATGTGCTGAAAAATCATCACCAAAAGCAGTATGAATATTTTGTAAGGGTTTCACTTGGCTGTGTCCATTTCCTGGCAAAATTTGCCACAGTACAACTGCTCCAATCATTCGGTTGTTCTTTTGAAATGGAAAAATATACAAGAGGAGACCTATGCACTAACTGAATCAAACTCTGTTTGCCAGCTAGTAGAGCAAGGAAGGACAAGAGAAAAGATTCACGTATGTGCGCGAAGGTTCACAGTCAGCTTGTGCAGGGCCGTGGTAGCCTGATCGGTAAGGCGTCGGACTCGTGACCGGAGGGACCCGGGTTCGATCCCAGACGATCAAAGATCCACCGTCTTGACTAATGGTGGCTGGGGAAAGTTAAAAATGTCATGGTCACAAAGTCTTCCAAGTGAAACGATACCTCTGGAGGTGCTGGGCCAAGGGGTTTGCTCGACCTTTGGTCTGGTATAAAAAAAGGACAGAGCCCTCTTCAGGGTCCTATCCCGGTTAAACCACGAGTTGTGGTAGATACGGGGGACCATGAAGTGTGTGAAGTTAGTTTATGCAAGCACACTTGACCTACATTTATTGGGTTTTCAAAAAAATGTAAAGAAAAAGTCAGATACTTTTTCAACAGCCTTCGTATGTTGATACAAACACATACTAAACATAGAAATGAAAGTAGAAGAAGATGAAACTAACATGAGGCTTCTTACGCATCTGGAAGCGTCTAGTGGCTCCAAGTGAAACAGATGCAATGGTAGGTTGAACACCCATGGTGAGTTCATCATCACTGTGCCACGCTATACTATGTTTACCATGTTCGTATAAGTTCAGCAACACAGAATTTAATTCAACATTGAGGTTACATGATCGTAGGTACTGCTCCACCTTAAGTTTAATTTTCATCACTGACTCTGGTATCTAAATAGAAAAATAAAATAAAATCTTTACCAATGCATATAAAATCAGTGAACATTTTGCTGCGTGTTGTTTTACTGGGGTTACGTATTGGTGACTTACGATTTAGACCCAGTACATTACTCAAAGACTGGCTGAGTTTCATGAGGCACCACTACTGGCGGATACCATTACCACATGCTTTTTTTTTTTTTTTTGCCGTTTCCTTATCTGAGAGAGGCACCTAGGCTTTTACAATACAAACTATTCAAGAAGTTATCAAAAACATTTAAAGAAAAAAACAGATGCTAAAAGATTGCACTAAAATCTTATTATTTCACTGAAATAAAAAACGGCCAAGAATGAGCTAAAATACTACTAAAAAGTTGTTACTCCATGGAATGTTCATATAAATAAGCTAAGCATTCTATTTTATGAGTAATTTTGGTTTCAAACTATTGATTTTCAATACTGTTTTTATGAATATGCCAATTACAATGTTTTTTTTGTGAAGGTGTCAATTTTATTACTTTATTTCTGTGAAAGCACCAATTTTACAATATGATTTTTGTGAAGGTACCAAAAAATGGTCGTAAAATCAGCCAGCATTGAGCCCTGTACGCCCTCTTGAAGATAAAAAAAAAAAGATCCCTTACCTCTGCAGGTTGTAGCGTGAGTCCCGAATAGGTGTATGGATATGGTCCATACCAAGCAACTAATCTAGGCTGAGGATGTTCCTCACCATGAATGACTATATTCCTTTCATCGAATTGAATTTCGTCATACAGTGTAAGGAACCATGCCGTTGCCTCATCTTCTTCCATAAATTCTTTTTCATATACAATTCTGCGGTACAACAACATAAAAGGAAAATATAGTTTCATTAGAAAAAAATTCAATGCTCTTTCTTCAACTTGAAGCAATGGTTATTAAAAGTGTGGTATATGAAGTGATTTAATTACTATTCATTTAGAATAACACTGGTAGAATAATAAGAACTGACTTTATTTACAATTACAGACAAGATCAATAACGAGAGAAATTTAGCGTAGCTGACTAAACTATTCATTCTATTAACATTCTGAGTTATAGTTAAAGTTAGTTACACTTGCGGTTACAATTATATATATATGCTGAAAATATATCACAAAAATTAGAAAAGTTTCTTATAAATAGGTGGGGGCAGATGAATAAATTAAGCTTTAACAATTTGATATGCCAAAAGATTTATCAGTAAAAATAAAAGAAAGAAAGACAATGACATTATTTAATAATCTTACGAAATTATGTTCTGTAGGTTATAATTAATAATAATTTGACTTTCTAATTATATCACTTAAAAAAAGATAAAAAGGTTGTAAAAACATTTTCCAAAACTTGCGAATATGTAATATTTCACATGTTTATTTTAGCGGTTGAATAAAGAAGTCACATCCCAAAAAAAGGTGTAATTTTCTAAAACACATTTTGTAGAATGGTTAAAACCTTTAAATCTATAAAGCTAATACATATAACCATTGGTACAGATATTTAGTTTCTCAATAAGGAAGTAATGGCAAATCTTTCGAGCATAAAAATCCAGAAAAACTTGCTTATGAATGATACGTCACATATGAAAATGTTACTTTTTAGACATCTGCCAACTCTATTGCAAAATGTTATTCTTGATACTTTGATTTACATTTATTTTGAACTTAATATTTAAAAATTCATAACAGCAATGCTAATCAAATGGCATTAAAAACATGGCATACAGGCAAATTTTAGCAGAAAAATACAATTAAACAAAGAAAAACATGCGAACATCATTTTAATCCCGAAAATGCTCCATAAGTTTGAATTATTCAAGACTTAGCTTCGGTACCTGGTTTTGAAAATATACAATGAATGTCATCCAAAATGGATTTGCATGTCATAGGTTAGCCGTCTATGTCTAATCTATCTAACAAAGTACAGCGCAGAAAATTTTAGGATTGTCACAACAGATTTGCCCATAATTTGGCTAGAGTAATATCCTTAGACGCCTTTGTTTCAAAATAGTCGCTTTTTTAGTCTCCAGTGACAGCCCTGAGAAAGAATCTAACTTACAAATTGAACAAAATAAAGCAAAAATGGGACAAATGCAAAAGGCTCTAATCGCATGCTTTGTTTTCATTTTTGTACAGGTATTCTTTTTCCTTTTTGTAGATTAATGAATTGTTTGCCTTTCACACATCAATCAAATTGCATAAAACAATAATTTTGTAATTTTTTTTCTCCTGAGTTAAAGGGTGCTGGGTAGTGATTTAAACCTTCCAAATTTTTTTGATTTTTCAATCAACATCTTTTCTTTCTTTTAACCATTTAAAAAAAATTACTGAAAAATGAAATCCAGTTTTTTTATCTTGATTAGTTTAGTTTAGGTAATTTTACTTTATTATAAAGTTATGTACTAAATTATTTTCAAATAATCATACATTCATTATTGGGTAATTTTTTTTTGTATTTGGGAGAATAAAAGAAAAAGTAAATGCCAGAAGGGATGGGAATTAAGAATACCTGAGTTCCATTTTTCACAAGACCATAATTAAGTTTTAAGTTCACAAATACCTTTGTGCTATTGATGTAGAGAAAAATGCAACATTAAGGAGGCACAAATAAGCAGGGATCCTACAGACACGTGTTTTGCATTGAAAAAGGCGTTCCTTCTAACGCCGAAACACGTGTCTGCAGTACCCCTGCTTATTTGTGCCTCCTTAACGTTGTATTTTTCTCTACATAATTAAGTTTGTTAACTCGGAAGATATGGGAATTTTGCAAATTATTTTAGGCTGGAACAGTAAATTAAAATAATATCTATATAGCAAGAAATAGGGTTTAAACACTGGGGCGACACAATTGTAACTGCCTTTTGTCTGGTTTCTACAGTACACTGTTGCTCAACTGAATAAAAAAAGCAGCAAAAAGGCTGACACATTACATGAATAACCTGCACACAAACCTTGATATTCCGTTCGGGCTTTCACTAAGAACAACTTCTCCAGAAGACCTACAAATGAATATAAACATGACTAAAATGCCTCATATTACAATTCTTTTACATGGTTAAACTTTTCAGCATACATGAGTAACGGGGGGAAAATAGTTCTTTTATGCATAAAGTAGACTCCCAATTATTTGGGAATATCGAGGCATAGTACAAAAAAAAAATCACTAATAATGGATAAAAGCATAAACAAAAACTAAAATGGGTACATTTTATGCTTAACCTGTAAAAGTTTGGAAGTATGGAAGAAGGCTGACCTAGACAAAATTTAAAACTGTCTGCAAATTCAAATAACTTCTTTAAAACTTTCTGCAAAAAAGAAAAAAAAAACTGCTGTACTTTTCCGAAGATTTGTGTCACTGCCAACAATAAAACTAAATTAAAAACTAGTACAGTACCACTGCGCAACCAACATGTTTGTTCAATTATATGCACAATAGGGAACATGCTCTACGTCACAAAATATGATTAAATTGCTGTTATTTCATAGAATCGATGATGGTGATCGAAAATCAACATTAAAATTCCAAAACATCATTTACTTAATTTAAAAAAAAAAAATTGTAAACAATGTTACGTGACGAAAAACGCTCAGCCATTTTTTGGAGCTAATTGTGGTGAATTTTTAAAGCACGTTTAGTTTTATTCAGTCATCTAACTTCTGAAATTTAGTTATAATCAACGATTGAAGCTCTTTTTTTTTCTATATTTTTTATTTATTATTTTTATTTTTTTAAAACAATAAAGTAACTTTTCATTTAAAATGGTGGAAGAAAAATTCAACAAGAGGATGTCCGATAATTTTTCAAAGTTGGCGAGCTGTACGCTGTTTCCATTTTCAGAAAAACACCCCTATTTCATATCAGTAGAAAGGAAAATAATTTGAACAGTAAGATGAGTCAAAAGCTTTTATTTTCGTAAAAACATGAGTGTTTATCCCGACAAATAATTTTAAAAACAAAACACAGTTTAAAAATATTTCTAAAGGGGGCTGGATGGGTTGTTGCCTCAAGGGGACACCCTTCAGAGCATGACACCAAAAATTTTTTAACCTTCAAAGTCTTCAGCAAATTTTTGATAAGAATAATAATTGAGAATTCAGGGATAAAAATTTTAGTATTTTTCAAAATGCTAATAATGGCCAATTGATTTCCTACTTTCCTAAACAAAGCTTTATACACATTAAAAAGTATCTAATTCTGTCAATCTTGTAATCATATTAAACTAAGCTGTTAAAATACTTGAGCAAAATCCAATACGTGAACAATTTTAACCATTAAATAAATTGCAGCGATCAGTTTAAACAAAAGCATTGTATATAAATTCAATGCATTTTTTTGTTACATTTAAACAAAATCATACAGTATTAATTAAATAATAAATAAACGTTTTATAAAAATCCCATTCATGTAAGCACAAGATGTTAAAAATATGGTTTTCAACTTACTTTATTTCCAATGGTTCTTTTTTTGTAGAAAGCTAGAATATAAACAAGGTAGCAATTAAAAACCTAAGTAAAAAAAACACTGCAAAACAAAATAGAATACGTAATAACTGCTTTTAATTAATTACACAATAACATTATTTGTTTAAATGAAAAATAAGCATGTGAGGTTTGGTTAGGGGAGAGAAATAAATATATTTCAAAGATGAATAAAAGCAAATACTAAAACACTTCAAATCAAACACTTTTCTTGAGATTATTTTTGCTCATAAGGTGTGCACAAGCTGGAAGATATTGAAATTATGTAATTGATATTTACACCACAAGAACACCAGAACTACTTTTATTGAAAGATAACTTTAACATATTTTGATTTGTAATGATTCAGTTCTTTCAGATTTGATTTTAAAAGGCAACTGTTTTTGTAATTTTAATGGTGGCAGTTACTGTAATACCAAATACATGGCAGTATAATATTTTTGATTTATTAATGAAAAAACTTGGTCTTTGGAAGTATCTTGAGAAGCACTTTTTCTTTAAAAAATGCTCTAGTTTTGCTTCAAAAGTATTTTATATCACCACCAAGCATAATACAAAAAAAAAAAAAAAGAACAAATGCTTTACTCAATCTTATAAATTAATACACTTCATGTCTTAAAAAACAGATTGTACCTGTTCAAATGTCTGAGCATATTCTGAATTTTCTGTGTATTTCAAAGGCTGTTCCTTCAGTATATCAACATAAGACTGTGCTACCTTTTCACTTCTTATTGAGCTTGAATCTAATGTAAAAAAAGATGATTAAAATACATATAAGACTAAAACAAAACATAAACAATGATTAATTTACACGAATTAAACATTAAGTTTGTTAATCTAAAGAAAAAAATATTGAAAATAATTACAATTTGAAAAAACATTTCAATGCTTAAGGCACTTCTAAAGTGTTCAAAATCATTTATAATTGGATTTTACATGTTATGCACTTAGTCATTAGGATTTATGTTAATGTTTCAAACCTACTATAGAAAGGGACCCTCATCTCTGAATCTTGAGCTTTTATCTTTAACTTTTTCTTCTAATGTTAACATTTAGCTATAACTTACTGAAAACATAATTGCTGCAGTTTATTTTTATGTTTCTTGGATGTCCTGTGTCATACGCAAATTCTCATTTTGTTGTAATTATGCACCAATCTTTCAGCACCAGCTTTCCATTTGTGATAATTCTTTTTATTTTCTCATTTGCATACTGTACAAAGTACATTGCGCAAAAATAAAAAGCTAACTTTAGCATAAATGATTTATTTGATCTACACATTCTATAATGCATTTTTAAAAAAAGTAATATATTGAATCATATGCCATAAAAAACTAGGTATCTTTTTTTTTTAGTAAACTATAGTATACTTTCATTGATACCAGGCTTGGAGTAATCGTCGATTACGTAATCGTAATCTACGTAATCGATTACATTTTTTTGTAATCATAATTATAATTTGGAAATGGAACACTCGTAATCGTGTAATCGTAATTTTAATTGAGTATTTCTTGCGTAATCGTACCGTATTTTTTCGTATAGATAAGCCACGGCTTATACGTGTTTAAAAGCTGAATTTTAACTCCTGCCGCATTTACCCCATGGCGGCTTATATGATGTAAAAGTTTTTTTTTTTGTCTTTTTTTTTTTTTTTTCAAAGTTCATGTTATGTTTAGTTATTGCTTAAAAACAAAACAAATTAGAGTCTGACATCAAAAACCAGAACTGCAACGCCCTTGAAAAGATCTATTTTGAAAATGGTGATAGCATTTCTGCTTATTCAGATGTTATTTTACTCTCCTAGATCCCATAAGGAAGTGGAATAAATGAAGAAAAAAAAACATCAACCATAACCAACCTGTCTAATAAAGGAAACTAATCAAAACGAAAAACAAATAATTAAAAAAAATGCGGCCTTGCTGTTGCCTTGCAGCTGCCCTGAGGATGGGAAGTAGTGTTGCAGTAGAAACCAACTGGAGCAGAGCAGGGTTACTACAAAGTGCAGTTATCGCCAGCAACGTTTTATTTATTTATAATATTGAAACACTGTTTTCAAATCAATGTTATTAATTCTTTGTCATTGTTTTTGAACGATGTCAATTCCAGTATACAGCGTAGGTGTAGGTTCTCGCAGATTGAATTTTTGACAAAGTTTTATGCGGCTTATACGCCGATGCGGCGTATCTGATGAAACACATTTTTTTCTCCCGAATTTTGCGAACTGCGGCGTATACGGTGGTGCAGCTTATCTACCCGAAAATACGGTAATTGTAATCTAAGTTTGAATAATCATAATTTAGCCTAGTAATCGTGTAATCCCGACTTGTTGAAAGCGAAAGTTTCTAAGTTACGTTTCTACAATGGTGTGAAAGGAAAGTTCAATACAAGCCTCGGAAAGACTTTGGAGCTGTTCGGTGATTTTTTGGATCGTTACCGGCTGTTTGTAAATAAGGGCAATAAAATCGAGCCCCAAGTGCTTTTCAACCTTTAGGCGCCTATCACAAAAAAGTCTCCCCTTGATTTTTAGGATGGGTCAACAATTTTCCCTTTCATCAGCTGTCAGTGACAGCAACAAACAAAGTCATCCTTGTCGCAACCTAGGAATAGAACAGTGGTGTCAAAATACTATAACACATGCTTTCAGTCACTTCGACTGGATGGCCCGGTTGAGGAGAGAATCGCGACGGCCCTGCGGTTATATGCCTTTCAGTGCTTTTTTCCCCCAATTTTCATTAGCCGAAAAGGAGGAATTTTGCCAGAAAAAGAGCAAATTCGCAATTGCACTTCAGGTACATTAAATTTATGCTTTGTATTTGTTTCAAGAAATGTCCTTGTCTCAACCAGCAACGCGCCTCTTCAAATGTGGGGAAGAGGGGGTGAGGGAGAGGAGCGAACGGCGTGCATAGGAGAGGGCAGTTGACCCCCGGAAGTGCTCGAGAGGGGTTGGAGGTCTCTCGGTCCCGTCGTTACGGGAGGTTGTTGTTTTTTTCTCGCGGAGTGCAAGATGGATTATGCTTGCTTTTGCCAGGCTTAGGCTTTATTCATACTCATCTGTATTATTCATCATAATCTTTGTACATATGAACTGTAAATAAAAATCTTGTTGTCCATTATTGGCCCAATCGTGTCCTCAATAACACGATTTCACTAACAGTTAAACGGACCCGCTCAGCTAGCTCTGACAGTCCTCTAAAAACCAAAATTTGCCCTGGACCTCAAAATACATTATTTGTAGAGCTAAACATCCTACTTAAATTAAATCATTTAGAAATAAATTGGACATAAACTTTCCATTTTGTAAAACCACAATTACATGAAAATATGAATAATGTTTACCTGATTCTTTTGGAGGAGTTTTCTTGGTTTTCTCGTGGTTTTTCTTTTTAAAATCATCGGAAAATCTTCCCTGAGTTCTAAGAGCTTTTCTTCTTTCTTCACTCATAATCTATTTTCAAAAATAATTCTTTTACACCAAAATTAAGCTGATAGAGTAAAATTAGTTTAATGTGAAATACTTCTGAGACTTCTTAAGTTCGGCAGTGCAGAAAAGGTTACACAGAAACCTAACAAACACCCAAAACGTTCATTATTTATGATGACAATGTGGTATTTCTAGTGACAATGTGTTATCATAACAAAATGAACATTAAAAATGTGTTTATAAACACAATGTTAATGTCCATTTTGTCTCACCTCTCAGTCATTAATATCTTTAGATGATACTTCGTTTTTAAGACAAAAAATAAATAAATAAAGATGAAAAAACAACTAGTTACATCCCAGTGCTTGGAAAATTTACACTTTTCATGCATCGAACTACCACCACAACTACTTTGTTACAAATGTAGTTAATTACAACTACTGTTTTAAAACGTAGCAACTACAAACTACTTTTGAAATGTAGTCACTACCTTCACTATTTGCTGAAAAATAAATAAATAAAAAGCATACACTGCTTGAAGAATGAACGAAAAATTTGAACTGTGGTTTGGATTAATAAATTAGCTCATTTGAAGATGGAATATTACTAAGAATTCTCTGTTATTTATTTATTATTTTATTTTTTGTTCAATTTTTAATTGATTATCTATTTTTGGCTCTCTTTGCTCTATAAGAGGATTTTTGCCTGAAAGTCGGTTACTTTCGTATTCCATGCTGATGAGTGCATAATAAGCACGAAACTGCAGTACATGAATCGAAATAACCGAGTTGGCGATGTTCCAATGAAGTTCCAATTTCGCCCAATGATAAACTACAAGCATGCACACATGTGGTACATGCATAACATTTAGTGAGAAAACACATTACGAATATGCAATACACCGCCAACTCTGTCATTTCCATCCATGGACTATGGAAATGACCAAGTTGGTGGTGTATTGCATGTTCCTGCCTTAGCCCTTGCTATGGGTTCAGCTGCTCTGCTTTATGTCATGAATCTTTCGGAATTGAAATCATGATGAATCAATAAATCATTAAAATAATTCCACAACTGAATTTTTAAAAACAAACTCATTCCCTTTGTAAATTTTGAGTCAAATACTATCTTGTTAAACTTATAAATTTTTAATTTCAAAATATGAAATTTAATTCAGGGCAAGAAGTTTACGCAAAGAAAAATTTTATCAAAATAGTAAAATGCGAGAGTATTATTATTACAAGGAGGTACAATTAAGAACATAATCATAAATGCAATTTTAAGAATAAAAAAAAATGCATGAGAAGCTGCAAAGTCTTATCATGCAATGCTTTTTTTAAAGAATAGAAATGAAACTGCATAATACATCTTAATTTGTAAAATATCAGAAACTCTACTATTATAACATAAGCAACGACCTCAACTAATTAGATTTACCCGAACACTAATTGTATTACTACATAATTTGTCTTTTCACGACATTAAAGTAAATGATAATTGCGACCAATTTTCAGAGAAAAATTTCAAGGAAGAAAAAATAAATAGCTGAACATTATACATCGAAGGAGCAAACAATAAAATCATTCCGTAAAAATAAAATTGTGATAAATTTTCCTTAAAAAAAACTAATGGGCGAGCTGATTGAAAAATTTAAAAGGGGATTTCCCCTCCAAATCAGCAAACAATCCATAAGATTGTTTAAAGATGATTAAAGATGAAATAATTTGAAATCAAGCAATGTGGAAATGCAAACTAAAACTTTTCATCGGTAACATGAGGCATGAAATGAATCACAAGTTTAAAAAAAAAACACAATAATCACGCACAGAAATGAAGAAATATAATTACTGTGTCTCACTAGCAGCAAAACGACTAAAGGTATGCGCTAACTTTTAACTTATTATCGACAAAACATCGAAACAAACGAGCGAAACGTGGGTGTTGTACATGCGGCATGCGATGATGCAGGATTTGTTTATTTCGGGAGAGCCTCGTGACTTCTGTCGGCTTTGCCTCTAACCCTTTTTTGAGTGGAACAGCGGAAAAATACTTTTGCCCACTTGGTTCACGACTATCGAAGTCAAGTGGGCAAAAGGTACTTTTTGAGTGACATTTTATTAATGCCCGACGCGGTGGGTTTGATTCCAACTCTTGCCCTGGTTGTTTCCTTCTTCGTGCTATAAATTCTGTCCTATTTCTCTCGTGTGTTTGTTCGGAGATTCGGAGGCAAAGCGCACAGTCCTCATGTTGGTTGAAATTGTAGCTGATTGGTTTCTAAAATAATAATAATATTACAGTACTATACTTGAACTCGACTACTCGAGAGATCTAGGAGGTACGTAGTACGTTTTATGGCAAGAGTTGTTATATGTTATATCTCATGATTTCATACTTTTAGCTTCTACGCTGAAGAATGAAATATACTCTCTCCACCCATATGATAGGTATTTTTAGAGCGGCTTTATTTGAAGTAATGCTAAAGTGAAATTTAAACTTCATTATGGATTTTATTGAAAGTAATGAACCTGTATAGATTAAGGCAGGGCTCTCCAACCTACGGCCCGCGAGCAGATTTTTTCCAGCCCACGGAAAAAGTTGTTTTTCAATTTTTCCCCCTTTTTTTAAAAATATTTTTTTTAATTAAATTAATCAGAACAGTGAGGATCTCATAGTGAATACATCAAATAATAAATAAAAATTAATTCAAACGTTAATGCAAAGCTTTTAATTTTTTTTTTTTTTTCTTTTGGCGGTAATACCCATCTCTCTTTTGTTGCATTTTCCGAGAACAAATCTCTTTTCTCTGCTTCACATTCTCCCATTAGTGTGCATTGGGCATTTCCTGTCCCCAGGGCAAACCTGTGCGCACTCCTTCTGTCTTTGGCCAACACTGACGTCATCATTTCTATAGTCCGACCGTCTGTCCAATTTGTTTGATATTTGTTCGTGGTGTGAACAGAGAATTTAAAATCACAAGAATTGGCTGATGTTTACTCTATGGATGTAGTTGAAGTAATGGATGTAGTTGTGAAAATAGTTAACTTTATTAGATCCAGTGCTCTTAAACATTGCCAATTCATCGTAATCTACTTTCATTTTACAGTTCTCTCCCGGAAAAAGACTTTAAGAACATAAAAAATCACGCTCGAGGTTTGTTTTCTCTTTTTGGGTCTACCTACAAGTGTGAGCAGACATTTTCAAAAATGAAGTATGTTAAATAAAAGTAAAGATCCTCTTTCTCAAATGAACATTTAAAATCAACTTTAATGATCGGAACTACAAAGTTTGACCCTAAATGGTCTGAAATTTTAAGAGGCAAACAAATGCAATCTTCTCATTAAAAATTGTCCTAAGCGTTGCACTTGCTCTGTCCTCATTTATTGTTAAGTTTCTTATCATCATTAATACATAAAATTCATTTAATAAAATTGTAGTACATTGCAAGGATTTAGTTGTTAGTCTCGTTTGGCTTTTTTTTTTTTTTTTTTTTTTGTACTCCTTTTGCAGAGCAAAATACATTTTGCGCGAAAAAATGACTTTTATTTCAGTTTTCTGAACTGCTCTCTAAATTTTACGAGTTTCCGTAATGTTACAAAAAAAACCATCTGAACTGAACTATTTTTGAACCGTTGGCCCGCCTCACTTCCAAAAATTTTCAATTTGGCCCCCGAGTAAAAAAGGTTGGAGACCCCTGGATTCAGGGTTAGTGTTAATCATTGTGTTCATAGTTTTGTGTATAGATGTGAGAAAATTAGCAGTAGCAGCGGCGTAGGAACTTTGTAAAAACAGGGGAAGCCCGGTGCGGAGCAAAGCCAGACATTGCTTTCTGTGTGTGTGGGGGGGGGGGGGGGGGGCGGCGAAGAGACACTTTTTCACTCTTTACGCACAAGCTCAACCATAAAGTCAGTCATTAATTTTTCGAATTGACATTTTTTGTGAATAAAAGTAATTTAAAAGCATTACTAATATCTCTTTCGTCAGAAAGTCGACAAGTTTGAGTACACTTTTACATTTTTAATATGAACTTAGTTTTAGATGTGATATTTGCTCAGAAATAGGAAGTCTCAAACTTGCTCTCCCGGAAAAATTTCCAAATGGGAATTTTAAAACAATGACTTTAGAAGATCGAAATTTTTCGAAATATAAGTCTTAAAAGCAAATTGTAGGCAATCTTTGGTCACCTTAGGGGCAGGAAATGGGGTAGCAAAATCATGCCGGGCAATTTTTCTAAATTGTAGGTTTACAAACGTAATTTTGAACTATTTTTGATAATGTTCAGTGGCGGCGCCAGCTATGGGGCAAGGGGGGGCAATTGCCCCCTGTCGGGAACGTCTTGCCCCCCCCCTCATCGGGGAAAATTTCGTGCTTCGTCGGGAAAAAATTTCTGACGATCAAATTTCCCGACAGAAATTTGAGCACCGAAAATGTTTCTGACTCCGACGGATTGGTAATTTTCTTCGAATAAAATCATTCAACGAAAACAACCATTTTTTTTTTCTTAAACATTCTCAGTATTCGATAAATTACACGATTTCAGACCAATTTCGAACACGAGAACCTTCGGGAAATTACACAATAGCAACAAGAGGAATCGACGAGCTGCCGTCGTATCTCTTGGACGAACGTTAAGTTCTACTGGAGAAAATTATTTTTGTTCAGGTTGAAAAGGGCAAATCTTCCTTTTTTTTTCCTCACCAGCGGTTCCCACCCGCAAATCGCCAGCAGCATGGCAAACGGACATTCATTGTCACTTTCTGAGAATCTGATAATCATCAACGACAAAATAGCTGCTTAATTGCCCCAACCTCATTTAAGCCCAGCCGCTAGACACGTGTTTCTCTGAGGGCTTTTGTCACCCACCAACTGTTGAGGAGCGCGGGGATTAGACCCCTTTTTCCTACTTGGACGGCGAATGCCGCGGGCTCCCGCGCATTGCATAGCGAGCTAAAGAAGCGAAGCACGCAGTCCACCTCAGTTCTAACTCGAAAACTTTTCATTCACGGAGTTACTTCTTTCTTAGCAAGAAGAAAAAAATTGGAACAATATTTGAACGAATTAAAATTTAACAGAATAGAACAGATATAAATCATCTCCAGAACTCAGAAGTAACTGGGTAAGTGTGTTATAAACTTTTGCAATGTTTTTTTTAACAATAGGAGCAGGAGTAATTTGAATTTGATGTTTTCTTGTTTCTTTCTTTCATTTAAAAATGTGCACATTTAGATAGCAACGAGTTAATAATTAAATCTACACACTTTGTGTGTTTGGAGGCGAGGGAACAAAAAAGTGTTGATACTTTTGTTTCGCTCCTATTTTTCTCTCTCAAGCAGAATAGTTTATAAGCTAATTCTTTTTATTTATTAATTTCAATTACACTTCATTTGTTTTTCATTTCCTTTTTTCGTTTCGTATATCCTCTGAAATTCTCAATCCTCATTTTTAAGGATCCTCATTTTCAACCCCCGACGCAACAAGGAAGGGGGTTAGAAAGTTGACGTGTCTGCGTGTTTGTCGATCCGTGTATCTGTCTGTGGCACACTAGAGCCTAATCGGATGGACCGATTTCGGGTCATTCCATGTCAAATCAACACAATTTTGGAAGAGTTTCAGAATTGATGTCTCAGATTTTCATGATTTTTGGTATGCAGCATTATATCATAGACATATGAAAAAATACCAAATTTCAGTTACATAGCACAATTATTTTTTAAGTTATAAATTTTTTAAATTTTAAATTTCTTTGAAAAAACACGATACTTAACCACATTAAAATGCCTATAGGCTCGCAACCAGTGGTGATATTAACCTGGGACTGGTCTCATTTTAAAGCTGTTGAATAGGGCTTTATTATGATATGCTACAACATAGGGGTTAAATTTTTAAAAAAATTTAAATTTTAAAATTAAATTTTAAATTTTAAATTTTTCAAAAAGTGGCAATTTTAAAAATTCCAAAAAATTACCAAAAATTGTTTGTGATGTCTTGATACATATTGCAAAATTCTATGATGGGATCTCAATGGGATCAGGAGATACAGGGCTTCAGAGATACACATGTTTTGTCAATAATATACCATATTAGTAAAATTTTATTGTTTTTGAACTAATTTTCCTATGCAATGTGCAGGATCCTATTATATTAATAAAACGCAGTGATTACTTCATTTTACCATGTTTGCAAACCTCTCATTTGCCTACATGTAGAGGGAAACCCCCTTTTACTCAGATAAAAAGGGAATTTCCCTTGGGGAAACCCCTTTAACTAGGTGAAAGCTGATTGGAATACAAGTAAGGGAAATTCCCTTTAACTGTAAGAAAAGGGAGATTTCCCTCCGTGGGGGGATTCCCCTTTTCACAAGTATAAGCTGATTGGTCAAGCAGACAAGATCACTCATTTACAGCTAGTTTAGCATCACAGTTGCTTGTAGGAAGTTCATTTGATGTTTCATGTGATGTTGTATCAAGAAGATAACTTATTTCTTGGCCCCTGCACGTTTCCTTGCTGATTTCTCCCTATTTATCACTTTCATGATGGATACCACTAACAAGATAGTAAAAATGGATTGCTTTAACCCTTTTAATAAGCCAAATCACTCCCATGCAAGAAAAAGACTGAGACGTGTTACTTCATGGATGTGTGACTTGATTCCAGGAACATCCGAGTTATCCGTGGTCTGTGATAGTTGTAGGAAGCAGCTGACAAAGTTGAAAAATGAAAAAGATGGGGAAACTTCCCCTGGAACTAGCAAGGTACCTGAAGAAAGTCAGTCTGATACTGAAATTGAAGAATCACCTATAGATATACCATTTTCAAATGAATCTGAAGCTCTGAGTTCCCTTAACAGCTCTCTTTTAGAGATGGGAGAGTCGCCTGTAGACAAAAAGAGGATGCAATCAAAAATTTACTCTACTGAAAAGGCCAACCGAATCAATGTGGCTGTCAAGAGAAAACTGCTAGTGAATGCATCGAGCGATGAAGAGAATGATGATTCACAAGACGAGTTCTTTACACATGTGAAAAAACTGTACAACAGCTTCACTAGTAGGAAGAAGAAGCTTCAACTGCTGACTCTTATGCCTGACAGCTGGAGTGTGAGGAAAGTAATGCGGGAATTTTCAGCCCCTAACTATTTAGTTCGACAAGCCAAGACATTGTTGAAAGAAAAGGGCGCCTTGTCTGGTCCTGATATGAAACCAGGAAAAAGTTTATCAAAGCATACCGTTGATATTGTGAAAGGATTTTATACAAGTGACGAAATAAGCCGAGCAATGCCGGGGATTAAGGACTTTATATCAGTGAAAGACCACAGCACAGGTATTAAAGAACATGTTGCAAAAAGGTTGATGCTTAATAATTTAAAAGAAGCCTATGAAGTTTTCAAAGAAAAATTCCCAGCTGTAAAAGTAGGATTTTCTAAATTTGCAGAGCTGAAACCCAAAAATTGTGTGCTAGCAGGCCAGAGTGGAACACACTCAGTCTGTGTGTGCACTACTCATCAGAATGTGAAGCTTATGTTTGAAAATGGAAGAATGAGCTCAATGACAGATGGAAAAATAAAAACATACAAGGACTGCCTGCAAATGATGGTTTGCAGCCCCCCACCATCAACTGACTGCTTCTTTTCAACTTGTGTGTCATGTCCGGGTACCAGAGGGATTAGAGAACTTTTGGAAAAAGCATATGAAGACAATGCAATTGAGACTATCACATACAGACAGTGGATCTCTGTGGATCGATGTAACTTAGAAATTATCCAAAAACCGGTTAGTGAATTTATTGATGTATTTTGTAATAAACTTCCTATCTTACTTCGTCATCACTTTATAGCAAAAGAACAAAGTGCATTTTTGAGACACACAAAGGAAAATCTTCTGGAATGTGAAGTAGCTGTTATTTGTGACTTTTCTGAGAATTATTCTATTATTATACAAGACGAGGCACAATCATATCATTGGTCGAATACTCAGGCAACCATTCACCCTTTTGTGGTATATTTTAAAGAGAAGGAAGTTGAGCATTTAAATTTCGTAATAATATCAGACTGCCTCAACCACAACACTACAGCTGTCTACCTGTTCCAGAAAAAATTGATGGAATACTTGAAGTGCAAATTTCAAAGACCTGTCAAAAAATTCTTTTATTTCTCTGATGGCTCTGCAGCCCAATACAAAAATAAAAAAAAATTTTATTAACTTGTGTAATTACAAGCAAGATTTTGGAGCTGAGGCTGAATGGCACTTTTCAGCTACAGCACATGGCAAAGGTCCATGCGATGGGCTCGGGGCCACAGTAAAAAGACTAGCCGCCAGAGCAAGCCTACAAAGACCGTATCAGGATCAAATCACGAATGCAAGGCAATTATTTGAATGGTCACATAAGAACATAGCTAACATCGACTTTGTATTTGTGACCATTGAAGAATACATTAAAACTGAAGAACAACTGGCTAACCGGTACGATACAGCTCTAACTATATCAGGAACCCAAAAATTTCATGCCTTTATACCTCTCAGATGTGGAACCAAAGTAAATGCAAAGTTATTTTCTTCTGCAGATGTTTCAAGCATATTTCCTGTTTTGAAGGACGTTCAGCAGACATCATTTTCAGACATTAGTGGGTATATAACATCTATCTATAATGAGACTTGGTGGTTGAGTTATGTTCTGGATAAAGATGAAGACAGCAGTCAAGTGCAAGTTACATTCCTCCATCCTTCAGGTCCGTCATCCTCATTTATATATCCCACACCACCTGACACACTGTGGATCCCATTTTCAGATGTAATGTGCAAAGTGAACCCCACCACTCAGACTGGCCGAACATACAGTTTACCAGACAGTGAACTAAACAAATGTGTGGGTATCTTCCAACAATTGAAGTCTTCATAAATTAATTTGTTAATAATTAACTCATAAAATAAGGCTGAGAATGGTAAGTGTCTATGTGATATTCCTCTATTTAAAAAATTAAAAGTAATAGCCACTGCTTGTTTTATTGATATGTGTTGTTTGTTTCATTCAATAAACTGTACAAAATTTCCTCTGTTGATACTAATTCTGGTATTTTTCACAAAACGTGTATTTCTGAAGCCCTGTATCTCCTGATCCCATTGAGATCCCATCATAGAATTTTGCAATATGTATTAAGACATCACAAACAATTTTTGGTAATTTTTTGGAATTTTTAAAATTGCCACTTTTTGAAAAATTTAAAATTTAAAATTTAATTTTAAAATTTAAATTTTTTTAAAAATTTAACCCCTATGTTGTAGCATATCATAATAAAGCCCTATTCAACAGCTTTAAAATGAGACCAGTCCCAGGTTAATATCACCACTGGTTGCGAGCCTATAGGCATTTTAATGTGTTAAAGTATGGTGTTTTTTCAAAGAAATTTAAAATTTAAAAAATTTATAACTTCAAAAATAATTGGGCTATGTAACTGAAATTTGGTATTTTTTCATATGTCTATGATATAATGCTGCATACCAAAAATCATGAAAATCTGAGACATCAAGTCTGAATCAGTGTGTTGATTTCACATGGAATGACCCTTTCAAAAAAAAAAAAAAAGTTTGAAAGGAGAGTTGATCGAGATTGTTCAAACTAGGTCGCGTTTCGAATGACATTAATTAACGAAGATAGTAATTAAAAACCTTTAAAACGTTTTTCCCTATTTTTGAAGAGAAAAAATACTTGAAAAGCTAAAACAACGGTATCAAAAGAAAGAAAAAAAATGCGTCTGATAGAATGTGTTTGGAACTTCCATGTTATATAGCATTCGAATATTAACTAACGTTTTTTAGCAAATGCGGCTTAGCCTTAAATTTATGATATTAGATATAGTATTTACGATTGTCGGTCGACAGGAAAAGAAAACTCAATGATTTAAAATGTTTTTTTGTCGCCATTTTCTATTTGTTAACAATTAAAATACTAGTAATTGTATGAAGCAGTAAGAAACCGCTCCTAATCCAGGGCTAAATTGATTTTAGTATGAGGTTTTAAAAGAATACTCAATTTTCCCTCTTTATTCTGCTTTTGCGACTGACAAATTTTATAGTAAGGAGTATCTTTCCTTTTCCGTGTTTACCTTGTCCTCCCGAAAAAAAATTAAATATACTTAAATTTAAAATGCTTTTGAGCAGTGTAGTTCATTTCTGTACCTCAGAACCAGACTAACGTAAGTCCATTTTCGTCATTTTTCGGAAGAGGGGAAAAACCATTGTCGAATACATCGTTTTTCCCCTCTACTGAAAAATGACGAAAATGGACTTACGTTAGTCTGGTTCTGAGGTACAGATTTTAATCTGGGTCGGGGGTTTAAAAAATTTTGAATCTTTGTACTTGTACTATTTAGTTTTAGTTTCATGGTAAGAACGATTACCTTTCAATCGAATGCATCATAAAAAAATTAAAAAACTGGGAACAGGGGGGAGGTAACTAAATTTTTGAATTATACTTGTGCCCCCTGTCGGACATTTCCTAGCGCCACCTCTGATAATGTTGAGAATATGTGAAGTTCCTGAATATGAAGCAATTCTTTAAAAAATGCGTTTATTTCATTTATTTTGCACATTATTGTAGATCACAGTTTCGAAAACAGGTCTGAGGTAAAAAATGTGTTACAAAAGTTGTGGTAAGAAAGGCTTCCCGGGGAGCTGAGCTGGTCTAAAATATTCCAGGGGGAGCTCGAGCTCCCCGGTTCCTACGCCTCTGAGCAGTAAATACATGGTTTCTGCAATTTTCCGACAAGGCACTACATGGGCTTAAAATTTGTAAAATGCGACTAAACAGATAAAACTCCTCTGAACATGGACTTATCCTCCTCTGTAGTGGTGAAGTTCAAGGTCTACACACAGACAGCACCTGCAAGCACGCACCACACACCTATCGCAACTCGTGATTGCGAAAAGCAGAGTTTGAATTCAAAATGTCAAAATTCAAATTATTAATTATCATTTATTTCTTTATTTTGAGCAGTCTCTATTGTTTACCGTAAGGCCCCTATATATACGAGCCGGCGCATCAAGATTAAGTTTCACCACTTTGGATCCAGCGCGTGTTTGTGTGTTTGAGTGGTTGCCTTTTCTGGCCAGTAATCGCGTTTTGGTAAGTTTTCACTGTTAGTAATTATTAGCGGCACGTGGATTTGGCAAAGCTTAGCAATGTGCCAAAACTTTTTTCTGGTAACCCTACTCGGCAACAATGAAAATTTGAAAGTAAAAGTTAAGGAATTGGATCCAAAGTGGTGAAACTTAATCTTGATGCGTCGGCCTGTCTATATAGCGGCTCTAGTTTACCGCTTTTATCACGTAAACCTCATTATTGTTCCTTTGATTTTTCAGATTACCATGACGGCGAGAATAAATCTAGCTCGTTCTTTTTAATATTTATTCAGAGGGACTAATCCTTGTTCTCAATGCTACAAATCGTCTGCTGTTTACCTTCGTTTTTTTTTTTTTTTTTTCAATTATTTTTGTATCATCTGGGCTCAACTAAAGCAGTTTATACAGTACGAGAGGAGGTTGTCTGACAAATCACACCTTTTCAAGAAAAACACCAATGTAGATGAACTTAATTACAAAGCTTCATCTAAATGCAAAATTTCCAGATAACTAAATTTCCATCATTTAAGATTTGATAAGAAATAAAAAAAAAAAAAACATAAATAACAAAAAAACGCCCGTAAATATGATCTTGGGGATGTGTACTGGTTCAAAGCAATCACAATAGTCCGATCCTTATCGTCGCATCCTATAATTATCAGTTTTTTCTTCTTGTTTTCCTTCTTTATATATGCCTTGTATTTAGAGCTGCAAAGGAAGGACAACAGAACCGGGTTTATTCCCGGAAATGGAAATACCCCCTTCCCCCCACAAAAAAATTCCTTCTCAAATTTCTGTCGAATAAAACGTTTTATAGCTTTTTATTGTTGTGAACGCAAATTACATAACTTAAAAAAAAAAAAAACCTCAAATAAACTATTACGAGCATTATATATGCATGCGAGCATGCGCCTATTGTTATATTTTCCTTTGCTGAAAAATTTTATTGGTTAGCAAATAATCGAATGATTGATTTGAATATTAAATATTTTTATTAACACTGTATAATTCGTGTTGATGTTTAGGAGGCGAGGAAGTATTACAATACATGGCGTTAAACATTTATTACACGATAATACAAACACACGAATCACAACATAACATCTCCCGTTAAGCACTTCTGTTACAGTTTACAGTTATACCCTAATTAATTCACACGTCACCCAACTTCAAATCAACAAATACACCCAACTATAACTAACAGAACCCTAATAACATTTTACTCCAATATCCACCACAAACTATCAACATCACACTTCAAATCAAATACTATTAACCTACTCCTCCTTATATCTACCATTATCCATTTTATCATCATACAATACTTATCCACCATACACCCCCACCTAATCTTTTATAATTTAACCATACCCCAACACCTACCACACTTTCACCTTAACTTCATTCCCAATATATCCTTCCACCTATCAAACATAACCTACAACATAAAATCCCCCTACATCCATCTTACATCAACAATTTATATTATAAAACATACCACCCAAACCATAACAAAAACAAACCTCCCACCCCCAATCCCAAAATCTCCCAACCACCTCAACTCCACCATAATAAAACACCACACAAAAAATTCAAAACACCTACACACACAAAATCAACCCTCCAACCAATAACCCATCAAAATTCATACACCACATTCAAAAAGCCACTTTACTCTAATACAATAAACAACAACCAACATACAAACTTACCTTCAAAACACCCCCAAAACACTCTTATAATCTCACACAACACAAACCTCCCTACACCACACACCTAAAAAAAAAAAAACACAAAAAAAAAACACCACCCCACCAACACCAACACACACAACACCAAACACACCCCTTTACAACTCATAACAAACTCTATCAATACTAAAACCCATCTTCACACAACTACCAAAACACATCTTCACACACACTTTCATCCAATCACATTATATACACACACCAAACACAAATTCAAATAAACCAACACCAATTACATAAACATAACACCAACATATGTTCCAAAAACCATACACTTCCACAATCATTTATACCAATACTATAAAAAACTATACAATCATTTATATAAACAAAAACATCCTCTTTCAACATACACCATTCACCACGTCACCCACTATTAATACAAACATCCAACAAATCCTAACACCAATCCTCCATTAAAAAACACACAATAATAATCCACACACACAACCCAATACACAATTCCCAAAAAAAAAAAAATAAAAAAACCAAAAAAATAAAAAAAAAACAAAAATATATATAATTATATATATATATTATATCTATATAAAATAAATATATATAATATAATAAATATAAAAATATAATAAAAAAATATATATATATTATTTTAAAAAAAATATAATAATAATAATAAATATATATAATATATAATCCCCCCCCACAATTATTTTTATTATATTTTTATATAAACCCCATCTATCAATATACTTTTTTCCTTTTATTATATAATATAAATATATATATTTATTATACCTTTTATATTCCGCCCCCTCCCACCCCACCTTTTTCGGGTTTCGGAAGTCTAAGGGTGATGGCGCATTACTTGATTCTTGAATGCAAGATTACAAATTTTTTATTTTCTCTTCAATTTCTCTTTGCTTCTACCCGGCCAGTATCTACGGAGCATCTGGCTCGAGCTCTACATTTTGGATATGCCTAAATGACCTTCATGGATTTATTCAGCACTTCTGCTTGATGGACTTTGGAATGGTTGATTCTGCAAGCCTCTCATATAGCAGTCCATTTGAATTGAAAATTCATAACGATTCTGTAGTAAGGTGCAAAGCTTGCATCAACTTTTTTCTTTTCGGGCCTCTTTCAGTGCGTATTCACAGGTACTTTTGACAAGTTGTGTTCTTCAAGGTGTGACAGCGTTCAGTTCTCTTAATTGTGAGATGAAGCAGGAAGGCAGTCTGTCAACCATCTGAATGAAAGGCAAAAATTTCATCTTCAAATTTTTTGTTTCTCCCGGGGCCCTGTTGGGGGTTTTCTTGACAATGCGTCTTGAGCTTTATAATTCTTTTCCGGGAAATTGTACAAAAATTATAAGAAAACTTCATCTCCTTATTTTTTTTTAAAAAATGGGGAAAACAAATATCTAAATTTTTTTAGAAATTTGGGAAAATTAGTGGTTTAAAGGGTCAGTCCCCTCCGTGAAATAAACCCTTTTTATATGTAAATTTTCTCGACCCACAAAATCCCAAGGGTTTTTTTTCAATTTTGGCGAAAAATGATTTTTCCGTTGGAGCCCAATTTTTAAAGGATGCATAGGAATTACTGATTTTTTCCATCTGCTTGTTTTTGGCAAGGGTAGCTCAACCCAAAAAGAAAGATCTTTTGGTAACAATAGTTTTTTTTTTTTGGATAAAACCCTGAAGAACCTGGATCAGATGAAAAATTTGCAAAAATTTTGGGGGAAAAAGCTTTTTTTGGTGATGTCCAAAACAAAACTTACTTTGTTGTTAGAGAAAATTTCCCCAGAGGGAATGGTTTATCACCCAAAATTTAAAGGAAAAAATTTTGAAGATAGTTGGGCATCCCTATTTAATGTTCGTTTTTTTTATTTGTTGGAACTTTAAAATTTTCTAGGGCCCCCCAACCCCTTTCCAAAAATCAGGATGGTTTCCCCTTTTCATTATTATGGGGGCCTAAAAAACCTTTAAATGGCCCGTCTCCCGAGAACTTTACATTTCTTTGGATTGGGGTGTCTTTCCCGGATTTTTGAGTTTTTCTAAAAACTTTGTGAGTCTTTTGGTCATGCTGGTTTGTGTTTTTTTCCCTTACCAAAATAAAACCCTTTTAGGAAAAACTTTTTGGGGATGTTTTTTAAAAATTTAAAGGCCCATTTTTTTTGGGAAAAGGGCTCGGGGCAGATGAAATTCCAAAAGGAATTTTGGGAATCAAAATTACAAAATGGGGGTGATGAATGTGGTTAGATATGAGTTTTTCTTGTCCAGGGAAATTTCCCAAAACCCAAAATTGGTTTTTCCCAATTTTTAAAAACCCCCCTTGGGCAATTTTAAAAGTTTTCAAAGTATACTC
>JAXGGA010014306.1:0-32513 GCA_038373865.1 Uloborus plumipes | reverse complement strand
AAAAAAAAAATTACTTTAAAAATTAAATTCCTCATTGCTACTAATTAATATCATTTTGATTTTTACTACATAACTATAAATTTGTTAACACAGATTTGCATTGAATTAATGTAAATGTATCAAAGAAAAAAATCTAAACATTGTTTCCCTTAGTTCATTTAGTAAGGACACCCCCCCCCCTTCTCCAGTACAATTGTAGTATCTGTGAAAATTCCTATTTTGTGGGAAGCTAACTATGAAGTAGTGTATCTCAGGAAATTTTTGTTTCTATACATGATACCTATGTTGCGATACATTGTTTTATTAAGTACTACCATTGAAAATCGTACATTTCTTCTTAGATATAATGCTACGTAAGAGAATTAATGTGTGCTAACAGTATGTTTTGTTCTTTTAATTGGCTATGATGGGAAAGGGTTTAGCTATAAATTGATTTGTAAGTAGTCTAATATAAGAAGTTGTTTTTTTTTATGTATTTATTTTATTTATTATTTTTTTATGAACCATTTTAAAATTCAGTAGCTCCAAGCTTTTTTTAATAAACTTATTTATTTATCTTTTTTTCAATGACAACAAAGGAATTATAGTTATATTTAATTTATTTATTAACTTCACTATATTTGTTTTATTGAGTGTTATTATTTTAATCACAAGTAACTTCTCGACAATCTTCCTGCACATATTAACTGCAAGTTTATAGAGAAAATATTGTTCTCCAGCCTGAGTCTAAACAAAAACAACCAGTAGTGAATTTCTCTTCTCATCACAATCTTCCTTAAAATAAAGTATTAGCTAAATGTGGATTTTTTAATTTGCTAATTTTAAACTTGGCAACTGTGGTATATTTAATCATAATCCATTTGGGATTGTGTTTCCTGTTGCGGCATCACTAACTCAAGTTCAGTTAACCTTTTGGATCCGGGCTATTTTTTGGAAATTTTTCTTTCGACCCAGGTAGTATGACAGTTGAACCACAGATTTCTTTTCCATTGAAAAGAGAAGGTATAAACTATCGTACCAGGCGTATGAAACCTTGAAAAAATCCGCAGCTCCAAAGGGTTCGAGGGAAAGTTTCAACCCCGTCCTCTAAAAAAAAAAAAATACTTATGGTACAACATGTGTACTGCCTAAATGTGTATGGCTGTTCCTAAAGGTTAAGATGTGTTCTGACTAATAAAAACGTTGTTCTGTTACTTATCTGTGAGTATCCATAGAGTATTACTATTCAATCAGAGTATTTTGACATGGAGTATTGCATACTACATAACTAAGACATTATTTTAACAACCTTTTTGAATTTCAAAATAGTGGAAAAAAAAAAAGATTGTGTCTTCGATACAGAAGAGCAGACGTATTGGAAATTTTAACACCCCAAGAAAATATTTTGAGGTTTGTTCAACATCCCTAAAATTTCAAGTTTTAGTCTGTCAAGTTTTACATAAAACTTTTATTCAATACAGTATTTTCCATTTAAAATCTTTAAATAATAAAAATACTCTAGGAGAGGAAAGCTGTTTAAAAATTTTGTTAACCTTTCTTAATGTGGGATAGTTGTTTTATTTCCATTTTATTAAATAGTTGCTTCTACATAACTTTATAATACTGGATCGACAGTAAAAGGTAGTTTGATGATGTTTGACTTCATTCAAATATATTGAACGAAAATCCATAACGCAGGCTCATTATTATTATTACATATATTTTCTAGCTTTTACTGTTTTCATGGGATCACTCAAACTAGCTAAAGGCCGATTCAGACTGCGAGCGACGCGAACGAACGAAGCGTTTTTCGCTCGCAGGTCAAAAATTCCGATCATTCATACTAGATGCGGGCGAAAGTCACGTGATGGTATTCACCCACTAAGGATAAAGCGTGCGCATCTAGGGAGAGCCAATGAAATCGAATGTCCACGCGGTCAAAACAGAGCGAAGATGGCGCCTTCCCTTTGACTGGCTGTCTCTCTCGTTACCAAATTTCGCTCGCCTTTCGCACGCGACGATATCTAGCATGCTAGAACGCTGACGACAGGCGAATATTCGCCGCGTTGTCATGGGAACGCATTTCAAAAACCGGTTTCGCGGGGAAAAGTTCGCTTCGCTCAGGCGTTTCGCTCGCAATCTGAATCGCGCTTAAGGCATCTAGCCACTCCAAAATTGCAACAGTGTATAACTCATGTTAATATATATTTTCAGCATTTAAACATGATATATTATTTTCCTTCCGGTATTGCTCTGATGCAAAATACTAATAAATAAAGTTATTGAATTTCTTTTGTGGTACAGATATTCGTAATTACCTACTGTTTATTTCCATTTAGGAGGCAAGCTGACAGCAGTAGTGCCCATGAAAGTGAAGATAGTGTTGATAGTGAAGGGTATGTGATAATTACGTTTTTATATGCTCCATTCATTCATTCCTTGTTTTCTTCAATGATTTCTTTCACAAAATTTGCTTTTTTTCCTTTTCTTTTGTATCACTTAAAGGTTTAATTTTTTTATCTTCAATTCTTTAAAAAAGAAAATGGCAGTTATAAACTTTTAAAGATTTGCAATACAATAAGCAGAAAAATCATTATAAAATTATTTTTTGATTAACTGTTGTTTATATTTCTTTAGTAAATGAGTTTTGATGCATATATTTGAAAAAAACTTTTCTTTTCTTTTGTCCCAAACCAAAGGCCTCTAAAAGCAGATGACGTTTTGTTTGAAGTTCCTGAACATTTAAGACGTTCCTCAGCCAAGAAATCAGAGGAGATGTTGTCTAACCAAATGCTTTCCGGTATCCCTGAAGTCGACTTAGGAATAGAGTGAGATTTTATTTCTTTCTTTATCCTGTTTTAATTTTAGTCTAAAGCGGAAGAGTAAAGAATAAAACTTTTTTTTTTTGTCATAAACTGCAAAGTTTTGTTTTGCATTTTGTACTGAATTGTCCATCTCTTTAGTCCAAGTTTAACAACACTTGTTCAACATTGACAGTTATATTTAATTGTTTACTAGCATTATTGTTATTATTTTCTGCATTTTTCCCAAAAAAGGAAATTTTTTTAAGAATCTCTAATGTATAACATTTTTGCAAAAATCAAATTTTATTCTGATAGTTTTCTCCTTGTCTTAATTGAATAACTTCTACTGGAAGATGCTCTTGTTTTCATTTTCTTGTTCTGATATAATTCTTCAAAGGTAAAAATAACATAGAAAAAAAATATGTATATTGTTAGTAATAAAATTGCAGAGAGAACAAAATCTTTAAATTGTTCTGGTTTTTTTTTTTCTTTTCTTCTTCTTTTTTTTTTTTTGCTATACTAATTGAATAGCATCGTATGGCCATTTTTTTTTGAAAAGATGTTTCCTCGTCCATAAATGTTAGCAAATAGATTAGCCGCTAAACTTAAATCGAAGCAATTTCAATGTTAATCAGCCTGTTGCTCATCATAATTTGCATACCTATGAGTTATCTAAATATAAGAAAAATTTCAGCTGCATTTACAACTAATTATGATTAAAAAATTGGACACAATCATAAATTTTATCAACTTAAACCTGTCAAGTGTAGTCAGAACATAAAATTTGTCTGAAAACCATTTATTTTTTATCACTTAAGGAGATAGTTAAAAATTAAGAAAATTATATAAATATAATGGAAAAAGAAATGCAACATTTTGTTTGACTATCGACTTCTTTTTATAATGTGTTGTGTAATGCCACCCATAACATATATGTTTTAAATACCCTGTGTGAAAAAAAAATGTTTTCTCCAAGTATGAGATAGAAGTCCACAGAAAAACTTTGTAGTTGTAAAGAAAGTGTTTTGTGTGTTGACAAAGTTAAGAGACCACTGTTCTATCACCTTTTTTTTTTAAATCTATCTTTTAGCAGAAAATACATTTATGAACAGTTTTTACTTAGTATATAAGTTAGATTTCCCATTGAAATCTTTTTGTTTATCTTCAGGGAAAGAATTCGTAACATTGAAGCTACAGAGGAAGCCAAATTAAGAGTTTTGAGAGAAAGGATGAAGAAAAAAGAGAAAAGCATGTCTTTTGTGCCTACAAATATGGCAGTGAATTTTGTGCAGCACAACAGATGTGAGTCGCTCATTCAAATCAAACCAATGTTTTTTTTTTTTTTTAAGAGGAAAATAAAAACTTTTTTAGTTTCAAATTTGCAGTTTTCAAGTCTAAAATTTTTTTAAGACAATGTTGACTCTCTCAAACTGTAGATAGCTTAAAAGTAATTATTTGAATTTAAGCTTTTTCTGGGCTGTTTTCCACTATTTTGTTTATTTGTAATTTATTGCTTGGCTACTAACATTTTAATCCCTTATTTTTCTTTTTAAGTATGTTATTTTAAAAAGAAAAGTGAGAAACTTCTTAATTTTAAATTCATTCAGCATTTGAAAACTTCCTGGTACAAACTTAAAAAAAAAAAAAAAAACTTTATTTTGTTCAAATTTAAAATTTCGTTATAAATCATGATGGATTTCTCAAACTGAAGTCTGTTTAAAAGTAATCATTTAAATTCAAAGAATTTTCCTTTCTTTCGCTGTATATCTGTTACTTATTGTGTATCAAGCGCGGATGCAAGCCCCTCCCTTGAGAGGCTCTTCTCCAGCAGTTTTTAGATTTTGAAGTTCAAAAAAGGCAATTTTAGTTGAATTTTTACGATATTAGGGGAAAGGGTGCGGGGATTCGGGGCACTGAACTGGAAATTTTTCGAAACGGAAGACCAAAACATTTGTAATCAACATGTGTTAACAAGGATGCATAGCGAAAACAATGGGCAAGTAAGAAAAAAAAAATAATCGCCCCTCCCTTGGAACATTTCTGGATCCGCCCTTGTTGTGTATGTATGAAATTTCAAACTTTTAATTATTTTTAAATCATATATGAGCGATTCCATACCAAATCACCGAAAAAAAAAAAAGTTGGTCGCACGATCGACTCAGATTTTTTTTTAATTTGGTACACAGATTGATGGTATAGAGGTATGAAAAAGCCCAAAAGGAAAGTTACCTGCTCCACTTATTTTCTGAGATACATGCCCTCAAAGTTTGTCCGCCACGTCAAAATACTAAAAAAGTGATGTTATTTAATTATTTTTTATAAAAAATCGTACTCATGCAAAATAAAAGTGTTAGATATCTATGGAAACTAGTTACTCCAGGCATTCCGAAAAAAAAAATACTAGAACGTTCATAATGAAAATTGCCAAGGTACAGGGCTCTTTGAAGTTGTCACCATAAAAACTTGATTTTGCAGATTTTGCTAAAATTGAGGCATTTATTGCAAAAAAAAGCAAACAAAACCAAAGGTTTTCTCACTTTCTGGTAGTATACAGGTCCTATCTGTAAATTGCTACGCAATAAATTTTTTGGATTTCTCACTCCTTCTTGGAAATATTTTAGCTTAAAGATAAGCCGTAAGGCAAAAAATGCGTTTTTGGCCATCTTGGCAGCCATTTTTCGCATAAAGGGGGAGCAGTATAAACTTTAATTTTTTTTTAAAACAAACCACTGATATGTTAGCTATTCACAGGAAAAGAGTTTACTTTTGGTTATTTCTCCCATTAAGAGATATCCTGCTGACAGTATATGCATGTTTTTCGCGACGACCATATGCTTTTGTTCCCCCTCTCATGGACTTAAAATTAATTAAACCAAAAAATAATGATATATTTATTATTAGCTGTATTATCTGCCCAATATGTCATGAAATTTAATTTATTTAATCATTGAACAATAAATTAGATAATTGATGAAAACAAGAAAAAGTATTTCTCTGATGCCTGAGCATTATGCATTCATAATTATAAAGCACTAAATACTTTCTTGAGAAATTAATTATCATAAAGGAGCTCTGAATATTTATATTATAAGCAATACCCAATCTTGTGATTGGGATACTCCTGTTTTTAATTGAAGAATTTCTTGAATATCACATGAATATCAGGAAAATAAATGAGGTCTTTTCGTTTGATGTAGGATATTTTATGACAAATTTCATTTGATGGGCTACTAACTGAGCATGGTGATAAAGAGCTATTAATTTCAGCATCGAATTCCATTTTACCTTATTAACAGTTAAATATTTACAAAAAAATTAAATAAATAATTTAATATAAAGCCATGCTTGAAGAATTAAAATGAGTGCAACTAATTTATTCCCATACTGATCTTTACAAAATTGACATGCGTTGCGCACTGATAAGAACTGACAAGAAAAAGTTTACTCACTAAAATATTAGTTCACAGATACTATAAAGCATACATTCTATTTTCCACAAAATAATACTGCAACAAAGAACAAGGGTATCCTCCTGTTTATAGCCATCAATCAGGAACATCCAATCACAAGATTGGGTATTGCCTATGAGATAAATATTCGAAGCTCCTTTATTTTAATTGATTTTTCAAGAAATTCTTTAGTACCTACCCCTTTATACCCTTGTTCTTTGTTACAGTATTATTTTGTAGAAAATAGAATGTAAGCTTTATAGTATCTGTGAACTAGTATTTTAGTGAGTAAACTTATTCTTGTCAGTTCTTATCAGGGCTCAACACATGTCAGTTTTGTAAAGATCAGTACGGGAATAAATTAGTTGCACTAATTTTAATTCTTCAAGCATGGCTTTATATTAAATTATTTATTTAATTATTTTATAAATATTTAACTGTTAATAAGGTAAAATGGAATTCGATGCTGAAATTAATAGCTCTTTATCACCATGCTCAGTTAGTAGCCCATCAAATGAAATTTGTCATAAAGTATCCTAAATCAAACGAAAAGACCTCATTTATTTTCCTGATATTCATGTGATATTCAAGAAATTCTTCAATTAAAAACAGGAGTATCCCAATCACAAGATTGGGTATTGCTTATAATATAAATATTTAGAGCTCATTTATGTTAATTAATTTCTCAAGAAAGTATTTAGTGCTTTATAATTATGAATGCATAATGCTCAGGTATCAGAGAAATACTTTTTCTTGTTTTCATCAATTATCTAATTTATTGTTCAATGATTTAATAAATTAAATTTCATGACATATTGAGTAGATAATACAGCTAATAATAAATATATCATTATTTTTTGGTTTAATTAATTTTAAGTCCATGAGAGGGGGAACAAAAGCATATGGTCGTCGCGAAAAACATGCATATACTGTCAGCAGGATATCTCTTAATGGGAGAAATAACCAAAAGTAAACTCTTTTCCTGTGAATAGCTAACATATCAGTGGCTTGTTTAAAAAAAAAATTAAAGTTTCTACTGCTCCCCCTTTATGAGAAAAATGGCTGCCAAGATGGCCAAAAACGCATATTTTGCCTTATGGCTTATCTTTAAGCTAAAATATTTCCAAGAAGGGGTGAGAAACCCAAAAAATTTATTGTGTAGCAATTTACAGGGAGGACCTGTATACTACCAGAAAGTGAGAAAACCTTTGGTTTTGTTTGCCTTTTTTTGTAATAAATGCCTGAGTTTTAGCAAAATCTGCAAAATCAAGTTTTTGTGGTGACAACTTCAAAGAGCCCTGTACCTTGGCAATTTTCATTATGAACGTTCTAGTATTTTTTTTCGGAATGCCTGGAGTAACTAGTTTCCATAGATATCTAACACTTTTATTTTGCATGAGTACGATTTTTTATAAAAAATGATTAAATAACATCACTTTTTTAGTATTTTGACGTGGCGGACAAACTTTGAGGGCATGTATCTCAGAAAATAAGTGGAGCAGGTAACTTTCCTTTTGGGCTTTTTCATACCTCTATACCATCAATCTGTGTACCAAATTAAAAAAAAAATCCGAGTCGGTCGTGCGACCCCCATTCGGTGATTTGGTATGGAATCGCTCATATATTTTAAAGAGATTTTTTATTTCTTAAAGAAAAAGTAAGACTGGGATCTATGCAGTATTTTAAAAATTACTTATACCCGTTAACTTGTAAAACTTGGCTGAAATTTTGTGTTTCTATTTTTATAGTTAACATTGAAGAAGCAGACCAGCCTAAAACAAAGAAAATAAAAGCAGAAGTTGTGACCCCTGATAAGCAGAGTCCTACCACGACTGTAATTCCTAATCCAGGTTTGTAAATGACAAATTTCATTCATTAATTAGCATGCAGTAAAACAATTTTAAGTTTGCCACCAATAGTTCTTAACAAAATTTAGACTTCTGGATCTATATATATATATATATATATATATATATATATATATATATATATATATATATATATATATATTAGGGTGATTCAGAAACGTATGGAAAAAAATAAACTTTGTATTTTTGTGCATCTTACCCTCTTATTTTGTGCCACTATATACACTGATTATTTGTGCAAAATTTTGACAAAATATATTAATATTTAGAGGTCGCTCAAACGCCTTGAAATTTCGTGATATTGACAAAAACGTGAACGTAAATGATATCTATGGGAAAAAGTAGGCTTTGTGTTTTTGTGCGTCTTACCCTCTTATTTTGTGCCACTATATACACTGATTATTTGTGCAAAATTTCGACAAAATATATTAATATTTAGAGGTCGCTCAAATGCCTTGAAATTTCGTGATATTGACAAAAACGTGAACGCAAATGATCTATGGAAAAAACTAGCCTTTGTACTTTTGTTCGTCTTACCGTCTTATTTAGGCCTTTATATACACTGAATTATTTGCCCAAAATTTTAGTAATCTATATTTACATTTAGGAGTACTTCAAATTTTGTGATAGTGGCACAAATGCGAACGTAAATAATAATAATACAGTTACTTTATTGCTTTTTTATATCTCTAAAGAAAAAAAGCTTGCAATTACAAAATAAACTATATATCTGTAAAACCAATGAAATGCAGAAAAGTATGAAAACTAATCAAATATGGAAAAAATATAAAAAACAAATTTAAATACATTAAATATATAGTAATTCGCTCATTAATTCTTGCAATACTTTTTAAGGTTACTTTTTTGCAACTTCGAAACCTTTTCTGTGTTCCTGTACCACTTGAAGAAGACACTGTCTTTGTTCATCGTCGTCAGTGATGCTTAACAAATGCTTCAACAAATGCTTCAATATGGCAAACAAATGCCTTAACAAATGCTTCAATACGGGCCATGCCACGCTCTGTATTGTCGTTTACAATCCTCAGTTTTTTTGGTAGTACAAAGCTTTGTTGGTTTGTAGCTATCTTGAAGATTCCTATGCTCAGGATCCATCAGCTGATATATTTTGAGTTTCTTCTTTACATGAATAAGGACGCTGAAAATGTTCCAAATCTCAGTGCTTGCATAAAAAGGGTTGCTGGGAACCCAGCTCTTAGATATTCTTTCCCATTAACGATAAGAATGTGAAAGAAATCACATTCATATGTTACGAATACCTTTTCTTTGTCCGGCTGCAAGACTGATAAGTTATGGTGAAATATCCATAACTTGAAGCCATAAAGAATCTTGACTAGGATTGCTGAAACCGCTTAAAAAGCAGTATTGTAGATCCCATGGCAGTGGTTGGTTCCACGCAATTGCGTGAACACCGCATTTCAAATACCCCAATTCTACCTATTTCTTGGTTTATCGGTTAAAATACTGAGAGACCCAGATTAGAATAGACTTCGGTCGTTACACCACAGAAAAGACAATGTCTAAAATATAATGGCGGAAAGCACAATATAAAAGTTGCTTCCCTAGTTTTTTTCTCAAGTTTAAATATGCTCCAACTTGAGTACCGGCACTGCATGTCGTATCGAAACACATACCACGTTCGAGCTTAGTAAGTTCCCATTTATCTAACTGGTTATCGTACAGCAGCATTTGCCGTAGCAATTCCAGTGCCTGACTAACTTACTAGAATCCAGAAGTAAATCATCAATGATTGTGGTCCTGATACTAATACTGGTATGAAACCCTACTAATACTGGTATGAAACCCGCCGATCCTCCTTCATTTTCCCAATATATTTTGCATAAGTGTTTCGTTCCAGTGAACTATCAAAGGAAGTCATAGATTTAAACGACTTTTGTAAGTTAACGGCCGATTCAGAGAGAATAGTTTGACTTTACCGTTTTATGGACGTTGTCAAATCCTCCCCTTTTGACCCATACTTTGTACTGTAGCAGCTACTATCAAAGTAGCTTTCTGTCACTTATATTGGGCCCTGTCTAGAGTGAATGCTAGGTGTTTTATCCGAATAAACTTATGCACTTCAAACACATGAAAGAAAACTGAAACCACAGCCCGAGCTTAGAGCTACATTTTCTACCCAAACTCAGGTAAGAGATGATGCAGCTTTGGAGCAGGGGGGGGGGTTGTTACAACTAACTTTGAACTATTATTTTATTGACTAATTACTTAGTAGAGTAAACTAACGTTTTAAATTATTCCATTTTATATGAAGAACAATATTATTTCGGGTAATGAAGTTATATACTCCAACTCTCGTAATTTCTAATTTTCAACAGAATTCGATCGCGTTGAGCGACCTCTAAATATTATTCAATTGAGCTAAAATTTTATATACATCACATTCATAAATAGTGTAAAAAACTGCGGGGTAAGACCAAAGAAATTCAAAAAAAAATTTTTTTGAATCACCCTAATATATATATATATAAATATATGTATGTATGTATGTTTGCTTTTTCCTTATACAAATCCAGTTTTCGTTGGATTTTCATCAAACTTTACATTCATCAAATTTTACATTTAAACTAGCTGCCAGGGCAGCTAGATTGGCTTCCTGCGGCATGTTGATGCATAACGTCCCCCCTCTCTAACTTTTACCTCATTCTGAAGTTTTATTTGATATAATTTAATGTTCATTCGATTTCAAGACGTACCACGAACGTGGCCCGGCGTTGCACGGGCACTTCGTGCCCTGAAAGTAGTGAGGAAAATGTCAAGAAACTACTCCCCGCCAAGGCGGCTCGCTAACAGGCGCTTCACGCCTTTACTTTTTTCCTGTATAAAAAAAATCATTCGAATTATTGAGATGCTTCGCGCCTTCAAGATGGTGAGGAAAGTTTCAGTAAGTTCAGCTCAGGCGCGGATCCAGAGTGGGGTCATGCGGATCATGACCCCCCCCCTTAACCGACCAAATATAGCAAAAAATTGCATTTTTGGGACTTATTTTACGAAAAAACTGCCAAACCCCCCCCCTCCATTTTTGCACAAAAATTGCACTTTGACCCCCCCCTTTCCGAAAATGACCCCCTCCTTAACCAGAAGCTGGATCCGCCCTTGGTTCAGCTCGCTCAAAGGAGAAAAAGCAGACATTGATACTCAGTTTTTAATATAAGTAGATGGCTCTTCAACAAATGAATGTTTCAAAATATTACAAGTAGCTAGCGATAAAAATACTATGTAAGTCGCCCGCTTATAAGTTTCGTGTTTGATTTAGTTAAGCCTTCATTCAAAATTCTCATTTTCATTTTTATTATTGTTTCATGGCATGGCAACCACGTTTTGCAATGCAAGAATGGATTTCATATTTAATCATTTATTAGGCTTAATCGCTTTAAACTTGACTACTTATTAATTGATATCTTCGCTAATTAAAATCGTATAATTATATAGATTGAAACTAATGAAGCTTGAAAAATTACCTATCTACCGGTACCTGGTTCGACTTTCAGTTCATTGGCGTTCAGGAGAAAGAAGCGTGACATAGAAAGATAGTTAGAAAGAAAGATAGTTAGAAAGATAGTTAGAAAGATACTCAGTTTTTAATATAAGTAGATAAAGTATTTTCCAACAAAGATTACAATTAACAATGAATTATCAATTTAAGGTGCACCTATTTCATTTTAGCATGAAATAAGTAAAACATAATGCAATACAGTGTAACACCGGGTAATAAGCTAATATAATATAAAGTTTGAATTGAAATAGAAATATGATTGTATGTTAAATATATCTGGTGTGTTCCCGTTTAACATGTAATACCCCTATTTCTGCAACCTTTAGCTCCATATTCATATTTTCAGTTGCAAAAATTATCAAAATAATGTGCAGAGTTACAATTTTAAATGGTTTGAAGCAGGGGGGGGGCACAAAATCTATCCTATTGTGGTCCCCATTTCTTCTCGCTCATATTTAGGAAAATCACTAGAATAAAAAAAAAAGCTATTTAGATTTAAAATGTTTGACATTGATACCACCAATATTCATCGTCATCACTTGCGGATGCTTGGCCAGAATCTGTATCTATACAGCGGCTCTTGTGGTGGAAAATTAAGCTGGCAATGGGCACCACCGGTTCAGATTTGTATTTGATACCACGGTGCTGAAAGTCGTAAGTGGTTGGAATGTGTTGTTTGGACGAAGGGTCCCCTAACTTCGGTTAGTTCCCCGAGAAGCCTGCGGGTAGGGCGGGGCGGGGACCCTGTTGAGTACCACCAATATTCATGGAGAAATGAAACATCATATCGTCGCCACCATGCTAAACTAACGAATGTGAAAATTGGCACTTTTCAGGAGAGCCAAAACACTGCATATAACTTATTCCCACCTGCCATGTTTGGTTATTTTCAATTTTTAAACTTTTATAGATACCTTTAAGTGCAAAACTAACGTTCGAAGGTACCATTTTAATTATAATTATTTGTAAATTTTGAACTTGAAAAACGTGATTTTTCACATTCGTTAGTTTAGCATGGTGCCGACGATATATACACCAGCAGTGGTGGCCAGATGCTCGAAATTACATTTAAACATTCCTGCAAAATGCTATCAAAACCAATTTTGTGAATATTAAAATCATTTTTCTGTGTTGTATTTCAACTTAACGTTGTATGTCTCTAAAGAAGAGTACTTTATTTATTGATGCAGGCTGTGAAGGTCTTATAATTCGATAAATTGTTTCACAGGTCAAAAACCAAGTAAAGGCAAAGGAGAAGATGATGAAAAAGCTACAGATGATTTTCATTTTGAGAAATTCAAGAAGCAATTTCGAAGATTTTAAAATCAAGCTTGTGATTTGTGTGAAATAAGTTAAAACACGAGTAACTCGTGCATTTTGATAACTGTTCACTTGAAGAAAAAGATTTTGTTATGTTTGTAAATATCTTTCTTCATGAGAAATCCATAATGTGTATAGTCATTGTACAAAATAATTCATTAATAAATATTCTTTTTTACGGACTTTCTTTAGTCGCTTATTTTCAGCCAGGGTGCATAAAAGTTAAATGAAAAAGCTACATATGATATTCACTTCATTCACATTTAAGTTGTTCATACTTGGAAAAAAATCTTGTACAAGTTCATGTTTAAACCAAAGTTACTAAACTTTTGTGTTCTTTTTTAGCCTACTTTCCCGTCAAAAATAAAAGAAAGACGAAAAAAGTATGAAAAGTAGCTTAATGCATCGAAAAAATATCGCCAAGTCCAAAAATATCGCCAAGTTTAAAAAAATATCGCCAAGTCCAAAAAATATCGCCAAGTTAAAAAAATAAATAGGTAAAATGAATATCGAAAAATTAAAAATTTGAAAGTAGGGTATTGAGATGGGGAATTTGTGTGTCGGTCTGTCTGTCCCCCCCTAATAACTTTTGAATGAACATTCCGATTTGGACAAACTTTTTTTTGTTGGAAAGATCTCGGCGAGTACAGCTCATTCCCATATTTGATTTGAACAATTTTTGGTTCAACTTTGAGCCGTTCAAACAACCGGTCCCGCGATACTAACTTTTGAATGAACAGTCCGATTTGAACAAACTTTTTTTTGTTCGAAAGATCTTTTCAAGGATACTTCATTGCCGTATCTACATTTTCGATTTGAACGATTTTTCATTCAACATTGAACCGTTCAAGCAACCTTTCTCCACCTAATAACTTTTAAGTGAACCGTCTAAATTGAATAAACTTTTTTTGTTCGAAAGATCTCGGAGAGACTCATTCCCATATTTCACTTTTCAATTTGAACTATTTTTCGTTCAATGATGAACCGTTCAGAAAATTTTTTAACATGAGCGCCTACTGGGAAATCTAAATTGAATGTTGATTCTGAACTTAAAGGCGGATTTCCTTCAAACTAACTTTGTAAGAAAACGGTTTTGATAAAAAATGTATGTTAAGTACTTTTCTGAAAAATCTTCTGTGAGGACTCTGATTCCGACTCCTACTCCGCAAACATGGCGGAAATGCAGGCTCAGAAAAAAATGACTGACTGGGCAGACGATTTTTTGTTTATTTATTCTTTTTTTTTTTGTTTAATTAATTACTTATTTTTATTTATTTATTTATTTTTTGGCAGACGATATTTTTTTTGATTACAAAAATTGTTCATTCACTAGAGCATTTTATTCTTTATTTATATTTAATAACTGGCAACGGATTAAAAATAAAATTCGAGACATTTTATTAACGAACGAGGTTTTTTTTTCTTTGATAAAATGTGTTTTGATGTTCTTTGTACTTTTATTTTATTTATTATTTTCTTTCTTTTGAAAAAGATTGTGAAATTTTTCTACGGAAGAACTATAACAGTTACATTCTTTAAAAGGTGAGACAAAACTTTATTTACTTGTTTATTTACTTTTTACGTGTCCATTTCATTTGATTAGAGGGTTATATTTTGCTTTTAGAAATCAGCTTTAAGTGCTATAAAGATATGTTTGACATAATTTTCAGTTTCAGATATTCAAGAGAATATTGATTAGATGCTAGAATGCCGATGTCGATGTACGGGAAAGTAGGCTCGTTTAGTTCTTGACAGAACTTCTTGTTAATGAAATTGAAATAAAGAATTTTAATAAAAGTAGTCAAACATGACAAAGATTAATGAAAGAAAATCCCTTCATTTTGAAACTAATATAACTGGCATAGAAGATTTTCTTTGTATAGTTTTTTGACATTTTATTCTCTTTTATAGTGCCACGTAAAAAGCATCAAAAAAGCAGGCTAGGTTTCAGACACTACGGTAAAAACTGGTTTTTACCATGGATGCACCGATAAGAAGATTGGGCAATTACCGATTAATTATTTATTTTTAGCTGATTAATTATTGTTAAATAATTAACCAGCTAACAATAACTATTGATTAATTATGTTTAGCTGATTAATTATTGTTACTACGATCAATGTCTCTATCACTTTTCTTTTTTTTTTAAATAAATTACACATACTTCACCAAATTGGTGAAAAAGTGATTCCAATTTAGCCATTTTTCAAGGCTCACTTTGAGCAAAATTACATTGCATTCAACTAAACTGCTCCAAAACTTTTCCAACAAGGTCGCATTCAACAAACAAAACCGGTGGCTCTTTGTTTTGTTTATTGCTCGTCTTAATTTAACAAAATATAGAGGGTTACTTTTATCGCATATTTTCTTGACTTTTTTAACATTCAAGAAAAGTTGTCATTATTCTTATGATATTTTATTTTGTTTAAGTGATTTCATATGAATTACATTGTGTGTTTGAGTGAATTTTTTTTTCTGCAAGGAAAAAGAACTAGATTTTCTGTTTGGGCTAGATATTTTACTACGTTTTTTAATTATGTACATATTTTTTTAATTTTTTATATCAGGATGGGGGGGGGGGTCTCTTTTATTTGTTTGGCGAATTATTTTAAAGTGTAAATGAACTGTTACTGTGCTTTTAAAGGGTATGTGAGCATTTCAATTAAATAAAATGATTATTTTACATCAAGATGGGGGGAGGGTATTACTTTCTTTTTCAGCGGGGACGTTGTATTCGGTGGCATATAGTCGATTTGACTCCAAACTACCAGAAGCGGGTTGGTGATCGAGCCGACGAAGGGGGGTTGGTGAGCGAAGACCCCTAGTGGTTAATAAAATAAACTATTCACGAAAATTCAAATAAAAACGGGGAGATTGTAGTGAACAGGCTAACTTAAGAACACTTTCAATTTAAATTTAGTTTAAAATTTTTTTTCCCATTTAGTCCATAACTTATTTTTTGCGAAAATGATAAAGTTGTCTAAAACACTATGATAATGGTGAAAAATATCGACACATAAAAAATGTTTCAACATTGCGCATTCGTGCAGAGTTATTCAAATTGGGAAAAATAATTTTTAAAAAATTTATATCAACTATAGGGATATATTTTTCTAATACTTCGTTCCATTATACAGTTTTTGGATTTATTTGTTTTGTTTTTTCTCATGCACTTTTGAACTACATGTTACTCTTGTGTTTGCAGAAAATTATTTATTTGTTTATAAATATTTTTCATTGTAAGTTCTTGTTCAAGGCATGCTTAAAGTAATTTTATAAATATTTTTTCCTTCGTTTCATTGGCAAATTTTGGCCGACTGTAAATAAAATGAAACTCATGTTTTTCGTATTCCAATTAAAAAGTCCTGTAGTTTAAGTATTTATTATATCGTCATGTGAATATCAGCTGTGAGGGTTATTTTTTAATATTTCATTCAGTTCTACGAACTTTTTAAACTAGTCATTCCATATTACATGTTGTAGTAACATTTATAGGTTAGTAAATTTTATCATCATAGCTCCTTCTTGAAGGTTTGCTTTTAAAAATAATATTTAAAAAATATTTTCCCCCCCGATTATTTGCCAAAATTTGGCAGATTATAAATAATCCGCAAAGGGGCCGATTAATCAGTGCATCCCTACTTTTTACCATCCTGACCAAAACCAAACCCTAGGGTCATTCTATTGTTACGTATGTCACATTTTGAAGGTTTTTTTTTTTTTGGAAAATAAAGAAAACTAATTCATTCAACACTAGTAATAGAAAACTTTATTTCTACACGAGAGTCAACAGTTTAAGGTTACAAACATCAATATCTGAATATTTGAGCTATAGAATATAAAATAATACTGAAACATTCAATACAATAAACTACTTATATACAAAACAAGTTCTCTCAATTAAAGATGTACATATTACAGTTTGATGAAAATCATTTATACTTTTACAAGCAGAATATATAAATTATTAAAATATTTAAAATAAACATTTGTTTGCTTTACATTTTAAAGTAAATGTTCATTAATTACTGTCACATATAAATACTCTAGAATAAAACCAACCAATATATAATCACCCGTATGTTGTACTTAATAAATATTTGGCATTTTTATAAAGATAATATAGAAAATGCAGTACAAAAGCTAATAAAACTCGAAACAAGATCTATAGTTAAAAAATTCATCGCATTTCAAGATATAAAAAGCTGTAAATCAGCAACACCCAGCAGCTCCAAAAGGTACGTATATATATGTATATATATATATATATTTTTTTTTTTTTTTTTTTTTTTACATGTATAAAGCTTTTAAAGCATAAGTGCTTTTAAAACCTAATGCATCTATTGTTCTTATAACGATTAGTGCATTATGTACAAAAATCCTATAGCAAAATACGTAAAAAATTTAAATAGCTTGCTACAATCATCAAGTTTTATAGCTTGTGCAGTCGCAAAATATTGTGCAAAAGCACAGCGTTGCTGAATATTGAAGAAAAAATAAATCATACAAAATTGTGCTTCACAACTGGCAGTACAATTAATAAACTTGCTAAGTTAAGGCCTCTGTTAGCTGCACTGCATTATCACTTTGTGAGAAGAAGTGTGAGAAAAAGAGCACAATCTCAGGTTCTTGAGAAATTTTTTTATATTCTAGAGATTTAAATATTTTGTGCGAGTAAAAACAGAGTACTTCTTAATCAAAAACTATTTGTTCATATTCATAAGTTCATTTATAATATTAGATCTGCTTTGTCCACGCGTTATTAAGAGGTTGGGTGCAAATGAACACATGGATATATCATAAATAAGTGTATAATACATATCACATATTTCCATTAACAAAACTGACCAAGTTGCAACATAATCTAAAGCATTGAATACAGTCGTAAATTTGTTTTAATTCACCTCATTTTGTATACTTATGAAACAATCCGGACCTGCTTTTCGTTAAATCAGGGCTCCCAACTGATTGTTAGTTTCTTCCTAATGGGGGAAAAAAAAAACCCGAATTTAATTTTTAAAAAGGACTTTTAAAGGTCAAAATTAAAATTGTAAATTAAACCGCAGTAATTAATAATAGTTCACTTTACCGATTATTTATATCAGCCAATTTTTACTGATTAATTGGCTGAGAGGTTATATGAAATAAAAATTATTTTTGTTTAGAACAAGAAACTATGTCGAAGGCATTTGTTTCGCCCAACCTACAGTTTCAAATTTTTCCATTTCATCGAAAATTTACAAATTATTGAAATAGAAGTGTGAATCATAAATTCATAAAAAAAAAAAAAGAAATGAAAACACACACCAATGGATAAAACAAATTATAGGGGATATTAAAAATACATTTAAAACTTTTAAAAGGCAAAGGGGAAAAAAAAGACTAGTTAGGAGCCCTGTTAACTGTAAAAAAATATTCATAACTTGTATCTACCATGTTACGCACAAAAGTCTTATTTACACTTTAAAACAATAATAAAAATTGAGTCATTATCATTCTTTATAACTTATTATACATAAAACACTTCTGTAAAATATTAAAAATAATTCTGAGAAAGTGGAATCTGAATCAAATACATGGAGGCCTGTAAAACTTTAAAAAAGAAGTTTCTCAATTTGAGCTCAGCTGCGGATACAACTTTTGCACTTAAGGCAGTATAAATCATACTTCTTTTTTTCAGATAAGGATCAAGTTATGTACATTTACGGGAATGAGGGGGAGTACTGATCTACATAGAGTACTTGAGATTCTTAAAAACAATTTGCTAATTGTTTACTTAAATGTCTTGTTAAAGTTTGAGTGGGGGAAATAAAAAGCAAATCACATATTTTAAAAAGAAAAAGACATCTAACAGTCAATACATGTTTAAGTATATGTACAATCACAATAAATAATATCAAAATATGTATGAAATAAAAGTTAATGGTATTGCCGTAATCTCTTGACTATACAACCACCATTAAAGGTATCAATAGGAAAAATGTATGCATTATTATATGAATGGCTGGAAAAGGGATGCTCTTTGGATGGTTCTTTCGCCTTCCTCTTGCTTAAGGAGAGCTCTTTGGTTCTCTGAACTTGTTCCTCTTGTCCAATATTTTCATCAATTCCTTTGACATATAGTAAGGTTTCTCTGGGCTGCCATCGTTTCTTTCGCAATCCTCCACTGAAAAAGGGAGTTGTAAAAATGAATGTTCTTGTGCAGCTATGTATTTGTATGGATATAACACAATGCTATCGCCCATAGACCTGAAAATAACCACATTTGGGCAACTAAATCCCTTACTATGGCGACTAAATAAAATACCCAATCAGCCACTATTTAAAAAACTTATTAGCCACAGCTAATTTTTACTCAATTAATGAAAAAGATTTTTATACAAAAAAAAAAAAAAAAAAAGGCTGCAACAATTTAAATTTTTACTTTCCTTTATCTCAATTTATGCAAAACATTTCATGCATACAGGGCTCGCAGTAGACTTTTTCAAAATTTTAGGGGAATTTTAGGAACATTTTGAAAAAAATTTAGGAAAATTTTAGGGGTAATTTACGATTTTGTTTAACTACAAATATGTCCCTAACAGTCGACCCGACAAACCAAACTGAAATGCATTTTATTTATTATAGCATAAATCACAACCTTCAAATATTTCCACAAAAAAAAAAAAAAGTCAAAACAAAAAAGAAACAATGTTTTAATGTTATATAACATGTTCAAAAGCCAGGCGGTATTTTAACTCGCAGATGTGTTTTCAAAATTTTCCCTTTGAAAGATAGGCGTATTTTTTCAGTTGATCAGCTTCTACAGATATTAATCCTGTTCAACAATTACCTCCACAATGTTATATCTGCAGCAGCTTTCTACAGCTGTTTTAAAACTTGATTTCACTAGACCCAGATATAATATTCATTCTTTGAACTCATTAATATTTTTGTTATTTCAACAAATCTGCAAATTTATTCTTTTTGGGTTTTTTTTCTAACAAATTTGTTTTGAAGTTTTTTATTTTTCATTTTTCTTTTTATCTAGTAAAAAAGCAGTGCCTAGAAAACAGTTCGTGAAGTTAACCAGTGTGGCCTGTTATTTTCAATGTTACGAATCGAAAACCATCTTGGTTATCGAACAATTTTTAGATAGTAATTTTCTTTTCCCCCCATGTTGAATATAATGTAAAAACACTAAAACCATTGATTTTCCATTGCCGAACAACTTTAGAAAATCTTAATGTGTGAAATGTTCTGCATGTGGCATGATATTATCATGCCACAGATTTATAAATTCTATTAGCTGCGCTAAATGCACTTTCATTTCAAAGTTTTAAGATTATCTATAAAAAAAAAAAAAAACACCCTGCTTGTTCATATTTTTCTTCAGTTTCTTAATTATCAGAAAAGTTTCCTTTGCATAAAGTTCTTCAGACCTACAATAATCTTTTGATTTGAAACCAGTAGTGAAACCAGTAGTGATCTATGAATTGTCAACCGCCCATAATATGTTTGATTTTCAACTCTGCCTCCCTTTCCCCTCAGAGTATTGTGATATTTGAAGTAGTGTAAACATTTCTGAATAGCAAATTAAGCTGCGGCTACAATTTTATGTATGCTACCTTAAACTCCCAATAAATAACACATGATAAGTTAATGCATTTTGAAGAGCAGAAAAAGTATGCAAATGGTGGAAAAAAACTGTTAAGTAAAAATTTTCAAGAACTGTAGGAATAATTGATAACTATAATTGAAATAATAACCCTGATTTTGAATAGAAAATGAAAGTAAGGAAAAGAAATCATTGGCTTAGTACAAGTCACATCTTTTTACAACAGTTAACTAAGTTTACTAAGTTTTTAAATGATCTGTTGGATTAACAAGAATTTCCAAAATCTTTTTTGAGCCAAAAACAAAGTTTGATAGAAAAGAAATGCTACTTTTTAAGAATGCTCATAATGTGAACTGATTCAGATGCAACAGGAATGACATTTTTGAATGAGTTGACATTGAATGACGAGCCTACAAATAATCTATAAACAAAATAAATTAAACAAGGTTCAAACTAATGGTACAAATAAAATTATCAATGTCCAAGTGGTAAATTTACACAGTAAACTAAAACGAGCGAGTTTTATAGAGGCGGATGCAAACAGATTGCGAACTTTGCAAATTATTGAGCGTAGGCGTGTAAGAAACAGCTCAAAGCCAAAAACATGCAAAAGGTGTTTCATTCAGGTAGAGTGGTGAAACAGCTGTTTTAAAGTAAAAAAGTTGGTTTTTAAGAGGAAGAATTTTAAGTCTGTCCTAAGATGAAAAATGGTGTGAAGAATGCGTTTTTAACGATATATTTTGTAAAATATCTATTTATCACATTAAATACTAAGGGAAAAGTTTGCTTTTGGCAATAAAATACTTTCAGAAGGTATTTTAAATTCCTCTAAACAGCTCCTGCAAATATTCATAATTTTTTTAGGAATTCCACAAAATTTTAGTACAATTTTAGGAATTTTAGGAGGTCTGAAATTTTTTAGGAATTTTAGGGGGAATGCGAGCCCTGTGCATATAACATTGCAATTAGGTCATGGCAATAATGCTTCCTTTTTAGTGTAGTGCCAGGAAAGTCATTTCGAAATTTCCCAAAGGGTGCATACACAATGTAAAATTTCCCAAAAAGTGGCAAAAACCATGCCCACCTATATGGCAATACATTGATTTCCCAAAGTTGTGTGGGGGGGGGCAATTGAGCCCCCCCTGCCCCCCCCTAAATGACGGGCCTGTGTAGTGTGTTATTTTTTCGAAAAAAAAAAAACCTTGGGTAAAGTGATGACTAACAGTAAAAAAGAGGCTACTAAAGAAACTGAAAATTTCAATTTTTAGGTCCTCTCTTTCAGGTGTATGCACTTGCATGGAAACTACAAAAAATATACTTACAAAAGCACAGGAAAAGGGTATCAACAGCCATTCCATAAACGTTGAAAAATGCTGATGCAATCAGGTATGAGCCGAGAGTGATAAACTAAAGTTTAGAAAAATGCACTGTATTAATCATCTCTTAAATAGGTGAATATTCACATGTTGAAACATGAATGGCAAAGAGGATAATATCAATGGCCAATAAATAAAGATAAATTCGAAAGATTTTTTTTTTCAACAGTGAACTAAATGGTTTTTCATGAAGTATCCATATAGTTTTGTGAGATAAATAATAAATAAAATATTGAGACAGATTATGATATTTATCCAAAACAAGTGTTATGAAATATTACAAACAATTTAAAATTAATATTCAAATGAACAATTTTTATGCTAAGCTTTTTGCATTATACTACTTGCAAGACTTTCAGCATTTTGTTGGAATGTTTTCGATAGCAAGGTTCTGCGTGCTATTGAATCTTCCATGATAATGAGCAGCAGGGTGTCAATGATTTAAATCAATTGATTTAAATCAGTGATTTAAATCGCGATTTAAATCAATTGATTTTTTTTAAAAAATCATTGATTTAAATCACTTTTTATTTAAATCCTTAAAAAATTCTCTTGGACAATCCCAATTTCATTATTTTTACTATTTTCTTTTAGATCTTTGATTTCCATCTACTAAATGGAAAAGCTATCCTATTCATCCCCCTCCACAGATGCTGGAAGGTTGCAGTCCAAATAATATGTATGCACAAATAGTGCTATTTGTTGTCAAATATGTGAAATAAAGAAAATACATGCAGGTGCAGGGAAGGTGTTGCAAATAGTGAATTGAGGGGGGAGGGACATGATAGAATGTGTGTGATATACTTTCAGTGAAAAGAAAAAACAAAAACAATCAAACAAGATGAATTTTCTATGCCTTGCATTAGCAACTGGGAGGAGGAGGGGGGGGGGGGCAGTGTTTATTAGTAGCTGAAATGGAACATATTCCAGCTCTATAAAACAAAAGCAAAATTAAGAGGGGGGGGGGTTGAATGAAGTGAGGATTGGGTTGAGCTTCCTGCCCCATTTGATTTTTATCCTAGCTAGTAGACAGGATTATTTTCAGATTGGCTCCTAACACTTTTTTCTGGGTTCTTACTGGTGAAGCTTTACTTCAAAGGTGTTTTTGTATTTTTAAAAACTTAAAGGTAAGTTATTAATAAATAAAAAATAATTAATAACTGAAGTTTCTAATTTTTTAAAAAAAAATCAAAAAAATCCGATTTAAATCAAAAAAATCTGATTTAAATAAAAAAAATCCGATTTTTTTGATTTTTTTAAAAAAATCATTGATTTTTTTACACCCTGATGAGCAGTTTGCACATGTGAGGAATATGCAATATTTAAGTTGATTTCGATAAATTATGACTCACTATTTCCGAAAATATGCTTTTCCATGCAAAAAAAGCTTTGTGTTAATTAATATTCAATTTTAAAGTGAGAGGAAATTGACGAAAAGTCACGTGACGCGAAAACGCAACGTGATTGGCCTGACGTCACTGTGCCCTTTGCTACTTTGTTTACGTTTTCGCTACGGTAGTATGCTGGCCAAGGAGATATGCTGGCGAAAGCAATGATCGGTGTTTTTGTCATGTTCAATAATTCTTCAAACTTCTAATATAGCTTTTTTTTGTGTTTAATGAATGCTGTGTCCCTTCTAGATTGTAATAGACAGTTATGATTGCCAAATATTGTGTCTTCGGCAGATGTGAGATTGTTTATACTTCGCTCAGTGCCGGTTCTACAATTTTTCTTAAGGCGTTGCAAAACGTAGGAAATGTCCATTTTCCATCAAGTTTTTAATGGATTTCCTACGCAAAAATGAATGTTCAACTACTGAAACGGAAAAAAAAGTATTTTCGTTACATTTTTACATCTGCAGCCTAAATGGAATGTGAGCATTATATTGGCGGAGTTTAAATTAGTACGTTAGAACTTTTTTCTCGTTTATAATTTTAAATTGGGAATGCACTCATGGTTTTTACTGTAAAGCTATATTATAACTTGTTTCAATGACCTTATTGAATTACTTAAAAATAAAAGAAAGTACATATCTACTGTACATGGTTATTTTCTAGCTGAAAACTTAGCTATAATTATTAGACTCTCTTGGTTTTTCTGGTTTGAAAAATATGATTAAAAACCTTTGGTGGTCAAAGCCAACAGAATGTTAATTGAATTTGACATTGACTTCCTTTTATCTTTATCATGAACAAGGAGTGAATCTTTAATAATTAATTGCATTTTCTTATTTGCCCAATAATTACCGTTCTTTCATTAGTGTATTATGTAACAATGAAAATAAAATGCAGCTCTCTTTGGGAATGAAAAGTTCAGAGCTGAAAAATAGTCATTTGGAAAAGAAATCTAACTCATAATTATAAAGTATAAAATTGTAAAGCTTCATTAAATTGCTTCCATGGTTCTACTGTGTGCACAATATAATCCAATAAAACCCTTGGTTGATCTAAAATCAGTACAATGCTAACTAAATTCGATATTGATTTCCTGTGTACTGAGTCATAAATCAAATAACTACTGCTTAATTTTTAATACTAACCTACATTAGCTTCATAATTATCATAATTTAATTTTCCTTTGCATTATGCAGCATCCAAGTAAATAAAAAAAATTGCATGTCGTAATTTTCAATTCAATATTTTTTTTTTTTTTGTGTTACACAAAAATAGACAAATAAAATACAGACCTCTCTGTGAAAATGAAAAACTAAGAAATAAAGCATAGTAATTTGGAAAACAAGTTCCAACACATAATTCCAAACTACAAGAATGTAAAGTTTAATTTCTACCTGCCATAGTTTTGTTACTTAATCAACATGATCCAATAAAAACCTTATTAACTGGATTAAAATCTACTTCCTGTTATTTTTGTCATTGATCATGAAGTTAATATTTAATAATTGATTTAATTACTTGCTTAATGATTACCTCTATTAAAATGCTCATTGTGCAGTATTTCAAATAAATAAATAAATAAATAAAAATTTAAAATAAAGAACAAATGACTCTTTTTTTTGGGGAGGGGGGATTTGAAACTGAAGAAAATACTGTAAAATAACTTAGTCTCGCAAGCTGTAAATCTTGTTGAAACTGAGAAATCGGCGATTTGGCAAGCGGAAAATTTCGCGAATTTTAAATTAACAAAACCGAAACTTGAGAAAAAAAATTCTCGAGGCTAAAACTTTCGCGATTCGGGCCTGCTGACGAAAAAGGAGCTTTTATAGAAAATATGAAAATAGTGATGTAAAAAACCAACTACACCATGAAATACAAGGTACATATAAATTGGCCTCTATGGTTATTAAAGTTAATAGATATAATTTGTTTAAAATTGGGTGATTAAAGTCCATTAAATGTTGAACTGGATTCACTATTAATTTTTTATCTTTGTTATGAAATCAGAAACTATATTTAATAATTAATATCCTATTAATTAGTATAAAAACTAGTTCAATTTTGATATTTTTACTGTTAAAAATGTTCCTATTATTCTCACACGGCAAAAAAGCTAAATTTCTTCTCAATATTTAACATTGAAATTAGAAATAACTTATTTACTTGCCGAAAAAGGATCCTCAGAGTACCAATGAGAGGTTTTGTTGGATAGTTTATTGTTCTTTTTCTCATCCGTTCTCATTGCATTTACATGTATCCATGCTTTTCGTTTCGTAGGATCTTTTAGAACGCTAAAAAATAGCTTGTCAGGCGCATTATCAGTGCCTGATTACCCAAAAGGGATCGGGAAGCTTGAGCTTCCCCTCAGAAATGTCAAAGGGTCCAAAAATGACAGGAAAACTGCTTAAAAATTCCAGTTCCCGCATTTTAATTCGATTTTAAAGATTATTTGTTCAATATAGTTTGGCAGAACTGTGTTCTCTGGATTTTTATGCTAATTTTACAAAGTGATAAATCTTATTCAATGACGAACCACCTTTATTTGCTGAGAATTATAATGATAGCATATAGGCTAAACTTTAATCTGAATTTTTCTGGGCCTTAGGAATAATCTTTGTAGCAATAGCGAGTTTTGTTTCAGCCTGCTGAGTTTTCCGAAAATTTTCTTTAAACGAAAAGTGAAGGGCCCCTACAGGAGACTGAGCTTCCCCTAACTTCAGAGGTTAATCGGGCCCTGCGTATTATAGGTTGTATTTTTGCAACAAGGGACAAGGCAATACTTATAACTACCCTTTTTAGTCTCTGCCATGCTCTAAATTTTATAAATAGGTAGTATTTATCAAAAGTAAGGAACCACAACTCTAAAACGCAAGCCGAATCGGTCTTCTACTAGCGATTGGCGCGGTGCCGCTGTGCATTGTGACGTCACATCAGCGGCCATCTTGATTGCAGTGTTTTCCCGCGAAATTTTTAAAGCCAACTTTAAATATTAATATCTTTTCTCACAGAGATCGTATAATTTAAACATAGGTATCGTTTTTCACGTCTTTTTCTGCTCTACATTTTGGAACTGAGAACGAAAAACGTGCAAAGAGCTCATTCTGTTTTTATCCCTTAAAAGTCACAAAGCATCGTAGCATTTCAAGTGGGAAAGAGATAGATTTAATATTTAATTTTTTTGATAGTTCAGTTAATGCATACTAAGTTTGTCACAAGTTCCATGTACTTGCATATTATTTGTAACTTATTTGAGAATTTTATTTTTGTTCTTAAATCGTACTAAATAATTAGAATTTTGATACATTGATTTAAAAATGAAATGTGCAAGGGGAAAAACTTTCAGAAGCAGTGCTACAGTTGGGGGGGGGGGGGGGAGGGTCCTGAAATATTTGGTTTTTTTTACTTAAAAAATATTGTAAATGTACTACAAATTGGTTTCAACTTTTCATGTCTTTTGGTGAGTCCCCCTAAACCCCAAACTATTTTTTTCCAACTGCAGCACTGTAAAGAAGTATAACCGAAATCATATTCAACTACCTATTTCACACATTGCATTACTTTTTACAGAATTTCATAATGGTTCCTCATAACGAGTTTTTCTGTAACATCAGAATGTTGCTGATTATATGCATTATCTCTTTTGAAATTACTCCATTATAAGAGAGTTGTTGTTAAGGAGGGGGGGGGGGGCATTATTATCCAAAACAGAAAAGAATTCTTTCAAAAATTTCCGAAAATTTTTTTACAAAATGGAATTTGATTAATATGGTAAAAAAATTTTAGCAATTCACTAAATCTGCATTTTATCACCTTTTATGCTTCTCACTTAATCCAGTGGAATACATATTAAATGGGTATTTAGTGGAATAAATAATCTCTTTCACATTGAGTTATTGGCCTGGAGAAGTTCAAGGACACAAACTGCATTAAATCACTTTTTCACTCTCTCTCTTTTAGGGTTTAAAACTATAAATGGTGTCATAAATTTAGCAATAATTATGAAGGACATTTATGTGAATCATCAAGAATGAACATTATTAATGCCTTGGAAAAGTCTTTGCATGCATAGTTGTTCTGCCTCTGGTGAAGGAGATGGAGCACTGTAAAATCTTTCCTTATTTGTAACACATAAATGTGAAATTCAATGCTTTTCCTTCTGTATATAAGAAAAGCATGGTGTTTTTAAATTGACAATGATAGGCGCATCTATTTAATATGGACACCATTATAAAGTAAGAAAATTTTACCATATTTTCAAATTCAAATTAACAGTTAAAATGTATAACATCAGGCAATAAATTAGCAATCCACCACAAATGAATAATTATTTCTTTAATATATCTTTACTATTAACAAATTTAAAAATATTTTTTTTTTTCAATTTGTTTTTGAAGTTATGGTGACACTAGGTAAATCGCTTCAGTTCAATAAGACTACGGTAACTCAATTATAATAGGCTTTTAATTTGTATTTCCACACATTTAAAATGCTAATCTTAGTGAAGTTCATCAAACATTGCTCCCTATAGGTGGGACAATTATTGATCCTAGGCTAATTGCTGATCATGTTCATAATACGTTGTAAATACGAACAGAAAAAGATAATGAGAACAAAATTTTAGTTCTTTTTGGTAACAAATATTTAATAACTGCAAATACTACATAAAATTTGGGAATACTCAGAAATGTAGAAAAAAGAAACTGAAGGATAATGATCAGGATTCACATTTCTTTCAAGATTGTAAGGAGTTTTTTTTTTTTCAAAAACTTATCTTATCTACAACTTAAAGCCTCATGGGTTTACTTGTTTCACTTTATGTGTTTATAAATTGTTGTTGCATAACCTTTTACAAAATACATTATCTCAAAAGAAAAAACAAACAAACTAGGGGGTCATTAAGTATGCTAGAAGTGATCACAAAATGCCCCGATCCGGGGTGTAATTCCTGATCATTAAAAATCTGAAATGCTTCAAATTCTTTTTGAACTTTCCAAGTTCAAAAATTTCAAGGAAAAGATGGTTGCAGAGATTTTCTCACGATCTTCTCCAGTGTGTAAAACAGTTTAAAAAAAAAAATGGTTTGCAGTTTTTCAGGAACTACTTTGAGCCACCCTAAATACTTAATGAAAATTCATTCTTTAACTAGCTATGAAAATTCCGTTCTAAAATAATTTATATCAGTTTTGTCACAGTGAAATGTAAAACCTGAGCAAATCTAAACTTCAAAAGATGAGATTTTGTCATGTCAGTCCAAGATTTGAAGATCACTCTTTTGACACCAAGTGCTAAATTGACCCCTTTCAGGGGGGAGTCAGAATAGGGATATGTTTTGCAGTGAAAGTAACCTTAGAATTCCAGGCCGCTTTACTGGTTAATATTGTAGATACAACTGTAAAAATGCACATTGGTACTTATTTTATGCATTTTAAGTTCAAACAACTAAGGCCCTACATTTTGTTTAGTAGATTTATTATTTTAAATCATGTTTTATTGTAAAACTAAAGTTTAAGTTTAATTCAAAATGTACTTACTATGGGGGGAAGCAGGTTGAAGTTAAGCGAAGGAATTCCTTTGTAAATCTTTTGTTCAGAGGCAAACAAGTAAAATGAAATAATGGCTGAAAAATTTATTTAAAATTACAATAATGCAATTATTTTAAACACATAAACATTATAAATTTCTTGTTTTGCAAAGACTTTAAATAAAATTATCCAATATTTATGAATGTGTTATGAATTATCCAATATTTATGGATGTGTTGTTACTTTTAAACATAAATGCCATGCAATCAGTCAATAAAAATAAAATAGCAGAAATTTCAAAGTCATGGACTTAAAAATAATTTCTACTAAAAACATGCCTATTTTTGAAACACTCTTAAAAATTGTGTAATTAGAATTCACAGCAGTAATCAGACATGAGACCCAAACAGAATGAAAAATACTGAAATTACGTCGCTGTGTGAGCAAATACAAAATTGTTGATATATTAAACTGCACCTGCAAGTTCAAACATGGGCTTTTGGTTCTATAAACCCAACTTTTTTAATTGGATGCGTGAAATTAATTGGTTGATGTTAAATTTAACTTGTGATGCCCATTTTTTTTGTTCTGCACTTGGTATTTTGCTATTTCAAAAAATACTGAATTCAGTAAAAATACAGAAAAATCACATGTCTGAGTAATATCAAAAAGTTGAAGTAGGTGGGGGTTGCATTCCCCAACAATTTAATGAAATAGCAGTAAGTTACCACTCCAAGCCAGGTCTAAAGCAAAGCTACAAGCAAGCACCGACAATCCAATTACAGCACCCAGATACTGCAGTTTCGCTCTTATAGGAGACCAATCAACTGAAATTGCTATAACTGAGCTGGATGAAGATATCCCTTCATTGAAGATTGAGATTCCTGTCATACTGATTAAATTCTAAAATTAATTAAATACATCAGTGAGAGCCTGGAAGCATGATGTGGCTAATCTCGAAAAGTATTGGTAAGAGCTTGAGCAATAAGATTTAAGCTACCACCACAAGCTGATCCTAAGACAAAACAACAAGCATAGCCTGATTATGACATCCAGATATTTTTTGTTGCACATTACCAAAGCTTTTACTTTCAGTTTATGAGTCGAGCTGCACCATGCTTGCAGACTTTCACTAGCATACTACATTAGCTCTAGCTACCAGTGAGAAGGTAATCTCAGCTTCAATAAGAGAACATCTGCCTTCAGCTCAGTTATGGCTATTCCAGGCTGAGGCTGCTCAATAAGGATGAAATTGCTTGTTGAGTTTGCTTTGCTTTGTTATATAATGTAACTTAAGTTGAAATTGATGTTTTTTAACCTGTGCGAAAATATTTCAAGCATTACTTCACAAATAATAGTGATAATAATAATAAAATGTGACGTAAAAAAATATTGTTGCAACTGCATATGATTCAAATCAAATTTAATATGAATGGCATAGTAGAGCACTATAAATACAGAAAAAGAGGGGAAAACAAATTGAGATTTTTTTTTTTTGAGATACATTCAAATTTAAATTACCATTTATTGCAATTAAAGAATAGAGGGTGCTTTCACATGATGTAAATAGAGCCATAACGTACTCATGCGATGTGAGCCTATCACTGAGTCATGAAAAGATGAGGCTCTTAAGAGAGCAACCAAAATAAAGAATAAAACTGAATTACAAGCGATACGGAAATTAGTAGCTTTTAAACCACAAAAAAATTAAGAACTACCATTTTATGTTTTGACTGAATGTAAAACAGAAATAGCCACAGCCATAATTTACCTGTAAATGCAACAACGACAAGTTTTCCAATGAATAGCAGGAAATCTGTTATTTTGTCCAAAACTACAACCCTAAAGAGAAAAGAAAAAAAGAACATATTTGCATATTTTGAAATAATGTTTTGAGGAGAAGCAAAATTTGTTTCGAACATATGCATACCGAACAACATTTCTCATCAACAGCATAAAGGCACGCTTAGCTGAGACGCAGAAATTTTTCCCATAAACAGCAATCTGAAATGATAATTCACATTGACTTTGAGCATTTGAAAAGTAACACTTGATAACAACATAGTGATACGAAGACATCAAAAGTTTCAAAAAATAAATCAGAAATTGTTTTAATAAATAAATCCTTCAGCTAAATACAGCCAGCAGATTATGATTAGAATACATAATATATGCATAGACATGTGCTGTGCATAGACATACAGTGAAGCAACGTTTATACGTTTTTCAAGGGACCGCGAGAAAAAAACGTATAAATGAAAAAACGTATAAATGAAAATTACAAAAAAATACGGAAAAACGAATAATTGTGGTTGAAAGTAACTTAAGGGTTATAAGAAAAATAAAATAATGAAATCCAATGAAATGAAGCATGTAATACTAACCTTTCAATTCTAGAATTAATTTACATCTACTACTTCTCATATTCAAAGTATTTCGTTATTTTAGGCTGTAGGGCTCTTTTGGAATGCACAGAAAAATGTTCTTTGTTTATAGTTAAAAGTGCCATTTTAACATTATCATTTAACTCACTACTAATGAGATAGTCTTGCATGGTGTTAAAACCCTCTAAAGCTTGCTGAAAACTTGGCAGTGGCTTTTCCGAACAATTATCCTCTTCTTCGCTGCTGGATTCTTCATCGATCTTTTCATCAATTGTTAGAAGTGAACATGTCGCAAGTTCTGAATCGCAGTTAACAGAGTCATGAAATGAAGAAACTTCATTTACATTTGACCAGTTTTTAGGGGGAGTAAAATCAGTAATTTCGGTGATTTCAATAGGGCCATCCACTGACGACAAAAATCTAGCTATGGTGAAGCAGTTTTTTATCGTTTTTGGTAAAACATCTGCCCACGCCCATTCTCGCTCTTTTTGACTCAGATTTTAATAAAACGTATAAATGAAACTGCGATTTCAAGAAAGCGTATAAAAGAAATTTTTTAACATTAATATGTATTGGACTCGACCAGAACCGAGACTAAAAACGTATAAATGATAAAAACGTATAAAAGAAAAACGTATAAACGGTTCTTCACTGTATATAGACATATGCCATAGACATAACCCATATGCATAGATATCACCTTTCACTAACCTAACAAAATGAATGGCATGATAAAAGAAAGATCTATGGTAAATTTAAAAAAAAAATCAGATAAGCCTCTTTTATTAGAATAAAAAATATTTTTGGAAAAAAAAGTAAGAGCATACTCCAAAACTTCAACTGGAAATTGCTCTAATCATATATTTGTGCAGTGGTATGAATGTTTTGCTCATAATCTTGAATGACATATCTGAAAAATGATGGCCAAATATGGTAAAATATCATTTCACCTTCAATCTTCATTTCAAAATAATGCAGAACAATTTGTTGAATTCATTCCAATCTATTTAAGAGATAGATCTCAAAACTGATCATGAGTTCAGACTATGACTTTACAGCTTAATGTTCTAAGAAAAACAGTTGAATGTCTAACTCACCATTATGTAAGCATTCTTGCTTATAAATCTCAAAAATTTCTCCAAACACCAAAAGCAGCATTTCATGCACCTAAAAATGAAAGAAAAAGTAATAGCCAACTTACTTTATCACCCACTAATCTCATTTTAAATTACTTGAACACTAAATTAACAGAGAATCGCTTTGGTGAATTGGTTGTCATATCTCTTGC
>JAXGGA010014305.1:0-32519 GCA_038373865.1 Uloborus plumipes | reverse complement strand
CAAGCACAACGGTTTTTCTTTTGGAATGTTCGAGAACATTTTTTTTCAACTGTCATTGTTTTTCTAGCGTGGTAAATTTCTGGAATTTTTAGCAGTTGAGCTTGAGTTTTTGATGTGTGTGGACGCATCAGGTGTTCTTAACACTTGATGCAAAATGTCTCCCATAATGTGCGAACGTTGGTAATAAAATGGACATTACTTTTTTCGATTATCTTTTGTTCTCGTGCTTCATTTCTATTGGAATAAGTCATAATGGATTACTATGTAGATGTCAGCCCCGAGGAATCATGTGAGTACAAATTTTGCGATATTTTTACACACACACATCCACCACAACACCACAGCATCTTTTTTATGTTCAATGTAAAGACATTTTGGAGTAATAATACTTGAGTGTTCAATGTATTTTTCCCGTACATTTTGTTAACATATGATCCTTGTTTTCTGATGTTTTCATTCAACAACCACCTGCACTGTTTTACTTCAATATTTCTGGTGTTTTTTTCCTGGCCCTATATTTTTGCCCAGCTCTGTGGAAGCGCCGCAGCACTGTCTTCAGATTATTTTTTTTAAGTATTTCGTTTTTAATTTAATTCTAAGATGTTACTTTTCAGATTTCATATAAGTGATAAGTACCGAAAAACGGGGTGAATCGGTACATTTTTTAGTTTTGATTGTGAAAAAAAGGAACTAAAAGATTTTTTGATTTTTTGGATAAAAACTTCGTTCTTTTCCTGATTTTGATGTTCCAAGCAAAGACAAAACGTGTTGAACAGTTATTATTCATATATATAATGATTTAGGGGTGTTCCGATTCACCCCGCTGATTAGGGGTGAATCGGAACACATGTTAAAATTTTATCATTATTTTTTCAATTTAAACAGTGATAGGTCTCACAAAAATTAGTAACATTGATGGGGGAGAATAAGTACAGATAGTTACTGTCAAATAAAAGTTTATTTTTCATACCAGTAAGCGTATGATTTGCCAAAATTCGAAAGCAATTTTGAACTTACGAAACATTTAAATTAATTTTAAGAAAATGCATTTGTATTTAAAAACAAAGATTTAATATAAATTGGAGTCACTCATGTTGATTCTTGGTTCAAATTTTTTTCGTAACATCTTCTGGGATAAACGCTGCCTTGTCTTTGGTTTTTTGAAATCTCTCTTTGGGTTTCGGAGATCGTCCTGTAAGATTTTCCCACGTTTTCATCGTTGTATGTGTACTGGACTTTAGCTTCATAGAGTCTGTATGATTTTCCTTCATGGATTAAAGTCCCTGTCTTGATTAGAAGAATAGGGGTTAGAATCTTGATTTTTCAAATAGTTTCCTTTAAACAAGTTCGAATTCGAACAGCAGATCAAAGTGTTTCGGTTCACCCTGCAAATCTTTATCCTATGACATTAATAAAGAATTTTGAAATTTTATGACATAATTAAAATTTTTTTGGCTATTCTAATGTTGTGCTCTGTTGCTCAGATATATGCATATTAAAAAATACCGTACCTAGGTTTGAAATATAAGTCTGTATTTATATACAAAATTTTACAAACGATGAAAACTTGATGTTTTTTATCTTTCCGCTTACAGACTTGCTAGAGTGACAAAAATATTTTCCCCTTACTTCAAATGATATTAAATTTTCTAAAAAAAATGTAACCGCCAAAATAGCCGACGGGGTATATTTATGAAGAATTTCTTTGTGTGGTCAGGAAGTTTTTCCGAATCACCGCACTGTTCCGATACACCCCATTTTACATTGAGCATCTTGCCCTTGTTTTGCCAAGAACTTCTTTTTCCTGGAATGTATTTCCTGGAAAATAAATAGTCTTAGTACCTTTTGTGTACATTTTAATGAAGATTTCCCACCATCTTTCCTCTCTAGTTTCAGGGTATAAAATCTTATCTTTCAATTCTTTGTGCATCACCTTATGATATTTTTACAACTGCAGCACTGTTTGGTCAAGTGCAAGGAGCAAAGTGAGATATTGCATTTAATTCATGTATTCAGTTATTTATGAATTGCTTTATATACATATCGCACGCCTAGTAAAATACTGTCACAACTCAAAAAGTCGAAACTCTGAATGTTCAGAGATGTACCCAGAGCCATGATTTAAAAGTCAAAAAGAAACGTTTATTTTAAAAGCATTATGAAAGCAAATGAGCCGAAATGATCTAACCTAATGTATGATAGACTGCTTTAATATATCAATTTCTTTTCCATGTCTTAAATTTTTCTGTTTTTGAGTTGTGACAGTATTATTATAGGCGTGCGATATTTGAAAATGAACAAATTATTACACATTCCTTCATTTACTCAGTCACTTACTTATTTATCAGTCACTAATTTATTCACATATTTTTTAATCATAGATTTATTTAGTTGTTCATTAATTACTTCACAGATTTAATCATTTGTTAGTTTGTTCATTTATTTAGTCAATAAAATATATTTTTTATAATCAAATACGAAATATTTATTTGAAAAACATGTTAATTACTTTCTAAATATGTGGGGTAGCAGATAATTTTTCACCTTTGTTTGAAGATAAAAATTTACCGCCAAAAAAGAATTAAACGTTTTCATGCAATTTATGTTATAGAGTACAATGTTTTTTTATTTTCATTCTGCAATGTTCAAAATACTCTTCCGATTTTCTCATTTTGAAAAACGAGTTTTGTCTGAATAACTTCATTTTCTTCCACATTCCCCGATTATTTTTATTTCGAAAATGTTAACTCATTCATATAATTAAACTTGTTAGTGATTCAAACATCTTTGTCTTCGTTTCTTTAAAGTTGACCACAAACAAATTTTGGAGGAAAATAATACAGTGGAACCTCACTGATCGTACACAACTCGTTCCAGAAGGCTTTCAAATGTCAACTAATTTTTTTCACCCATAATATAATTCAGGGTTTACGCTAAATCGCTAGATTGCGCGATTCCTGCAATTTTTTCTAAAATCCCACTCAATAAAAAAAAAGTTTACACGCTGTTTCTGTTATTCGTCATGAGCGGACGTTCTCTGTTAAGATCCTGAAATTTCTCACCTCTAATTTTCCTGTTTTTCATATTTGTTTAAAAAAGAAAGCCAGTATAAATGGAATGGCTATGGTAGTTACAGCTGCCATATTATTATTACCAATGAATAGAAGAATTAAAAACATTAGCAACGAAAGTACGGTGGAGGGGTGATTGAGAAAAATTAACTCTTTTGGTTTACTGAACATTCAAAGGCCTTTGGGACTTATTAACCCATTTATGCCCAGTGTCCTGAAAACGGGACGCTTGTTTGTTACTGCATACAAAAACCTGTAATGGGTATATCCTTTTACTAAAGCTGTTTTTCACAAGTTAGATAGTCCTTCTTCTTGAGAAAAACCGGTTGGAACCACTATTTGGACATCAGAGTTTATTTATTGACAGCTATTTTCAGACAAATCAGTCAAGCAATAATCCAGCATGGGTAGCCACAGAAAATAATTTTTTTTTCGCGAACTTATTTTTCATAAAATTAAACTATTTTAAAATGATTTGCTTAAAATGGATCACAGATGCCTTCTGTAATATTACTTTGCTAAAATAAAGTCGAATAAGGTCGTATTTTGCTCACGTATCTGCAAAATATCCCATAAACAGGAGTTAAATAACTTAATAAATCTGGCAACAGCGAACTATTTTAAGCCTAAAATGTATGTAAACCATTCCACGTAAGAGTTTTAAGCAGATAAAAATTGAAAAAAATTGTTCAAATAAACTTGGGCATAAATGGGTTACAGTTTGTCTTCTGCTCCTTCTTGCAACAAACGAAACGTATTTTAAACCAGTTTTAGCCAAAGCTACATCAAAACGCTTTCGTCCACAAAATCCCCATTTTCGTACTGATATTGCATTTGATAGCAATGCATTAGCATTCACTTATTAAATAATTGATTAAAAGAAAGGAATCCAATCTGTGTAACGGACATTGAAAGATGTTTTTAATGTCAATATTTCCTGAAACACTTTTTTTTGTCAACATCACTAAAATAATGGGATGCATCTTTATTCCCAATACAAATGAAGCGTTCTTTTTCGATGTTATGCTCATGGAATAAATTTTGTATTATATGATATGCAAATGAAATTTAAAAAAAAGGAAAAAAAGAACTACTTTAAATTTAAAAAATGTCACTGAAAATTTTGATCAGGGTGGGAAACCATACCTTACTTTTTTCCCTAGTGTCAACCAAAATTTGATTTACCTCCATAGATTAATCTGTTCCGGACCACTGATGATTGCTTTTTTTACTGTATTTCAAAAACATGAATAACAATTTAGCGGCATTTTGCTCACGTGGAAATGGTATAAGTGGAATGTGGAGAAGAATAATGATGTTGATGTTAACTGTTTAGAAGGGGACGATAGTTCTCCTATATGGAAAACTCACCTTAGACATTGAGAATGTTTACCTGTTTTTCGGGTAATAGCTGCAAATTTGAGTTAAAATACTTCTGAAAACCGGCTACAAAAGTAACCCAACTTCGTTTATTGTCAATTACCTTTCCCAATTATTCGAAACATAGGTAAACATTTTACTATCGGAGGTCAACTCAAAGTCAGGGGCGGCCCTAGCGGCGGACATTCCGGACCCCTGTCCGGGGCGGCAAATTTTAGGGGCGGCATTTTGGCTCGAACATATAAAATAAATTTTCTTTAAGGAAAGAAACGTACAAAAAAATTTAACAAATATCATTCTTTTTGCACTTCGGAATCCTGAAAGGTATGAATATAACGATGTTTAAGCTTGTTATTTTAATGTATCCATTCAAAACAACATTTTCGGCTATTTCAACATAGAGTATTAAAATAAACGAATATATATTTATAACATAAACAAATCCTTAGAAACTATAATTGTCAATGGAGACATTTTAAAAAACAAACTACCTACAGCAGATAATTTAAGAAATTCAAGATTTTGAAATTGTTGAAAGAAGCTGGGGTGCCTAAAACGTAGTTTTTTTTTGGGAGGGAAAAAAATCTCAACTCATCAAAGGAAGCGCCGAATTTTACCGCACGACTAAAAGAAAAAATAATAAAATGTGTGCATGCATAGATACTTACATATACTAAGAAGAGATATTAGGCATCATTGAAAAAAAAAAATATATGCATGATTGTAATATTACAAAACTGTCTCACTGTCTTCAAATTTTCCGAAACATTAGTGGAAATTTGCTGAATATGAAAATTTTTTTGGAGGTCATAGTATCCTCCCACCTAAGGCTACTATAACACTAAGCTACACCTAGGCTACTATCTTCTACAGAGCTCTACTCCACCGAGGTGCCCTGACACCAGTTATGTAAATTATATAGAGAGAAAATTGTAGAGAGAAACAAGTCATATAAATGCGCTTGATCTAGCGCAAAGGTCTTCAAACTAGATTCTGGGAAACCCTAGGGTTTCTTAGATATTTGAACGTAGCTCAGCTAGTGATCATAACAATACTTTTTCAACGATACTTTACCTGGTACTTCGGATATAGCAAGCAAATTATTAATCTCTCATCAAGTTGTCATGTAAGTGTGCATCAGCTACAAGTGTTATTTAACTGCATTTTTTAAATGATAATTTTACAAATTTTAGATAATTGATTGTATATATAAATAGATTTAAAAATTTAGGACGCATTATGTATTTTTAATACTTACATAAACCCATGGGGAAAAAAACTATGTTGAGAGAAATCTTTAGTATATACTTTTTAACTTAAAACAAATGTTTCTTAGAGTTAGTGCAATCTGTGAAACTAAGCAATTCAGTATTAAAATGCCAGAGGCTGCAAAGTGCAAATAAAGTGCTTTAAATATAACTGTTCTGGATTTCTTGAAAACCATTGAATAAATCTTTGAAACTCTTTGAAAAGTGCTGCAACTTTATTTTTTATCAAATGCATAAAGAATCAATTGTCCTTATGGCCGGGATGTTCCTCTTCTGTTTTTTAAATATTCACACCATTTCCTTTAAATCATTCAATGCATTTTTTTTCTATTGATCATTTTACATTTAACTTAATGTTGTGTTAGTCGATAGAATACTAGGAGCGACGGTCCGACACTAACTTTATATCGAAAGCCAATGTCGGTTTTCTTTTTTCCTCCCAAGCTCTTTTTCCTTGTTGATTAATGTCACCGATGTATAGAACCACTAGCACAAGCAATTTTTTTAAAATTCATTTTAATTTGCAAAAGAAGATATAACTTTTAAAAGGTATTGTTTGCCTATTATTCTCCTGTTATTTTTGTTGTCTTCGTTACCCTTTATAAAACTTCAAAATGCAGAATTTTTAGATTTATTTTTCCAAATTTTTCCCGAGAGAGAAACTTCCTACCCCCTGAATTTCCAACTATTCTATACTTTATAAAAAATAGTCATTGCATCATTCTCCTCATACTCATCCGTCTCCAAGATCAATAGAAATGAATGAAGTAAAAATAAATAAAGACAGTATGAAGTGCAAAAAAAAAGGGGGGGGGGGGCAAGTGCTTTTGAAACAGCGAAAATAAAGGACAAAAATAGCCTGTTATGCCTACAACAAAGTTTTAGGAACTACAAAAGGGGCCCTATATCTAAAATAGCTTAGGGCGATATTTGGTTTAAATCCGACCCTGAATATAGGATTTTATTTTGTCACACGATTCACAGCACCTATTTATTGAGTTGTATTCATAAGCAATTTATTTCTTTTCAAACTTTAAGAGGGGCGGCATTTTGCATTTTTGTCCGGGGCGGCAAAACTGCTAGGGGCGCTCCTGCTCAAAGTGCTTCTCTAGTAAGTACCTTAACAATGATTGCCTCTTTCTTTTGGGGGGGGGGGATCAGTAATAAAGGAGTGCGTTATTAGAGGGGATTTGAGTTGGAAAACTTTATAAAAGTAACCTAACTCAATTCGGAACCAAATACTCATCCGTATTGGCCCCCAAACTCAGGTAAACATTGTCAAGATCAGGAGCACTATGCCTGTCATTAAAACACCTGGTAACAGCCTTTCATGTGCATTCTCTTTCGTATGTTATTTCTTTTGTCTGTTTTCTTGTATTAGAAGAACCGTCGGATTATTTTTCTTAAAACCTGTCCAGTGCTGTCTGACTTAGATTATTTTTCAGATTTTTTCTGAAAAAAAATTCTTTAACCAACTTCTTGAATTCGAGCGCTTCCTAAATTTGATGCTCTGTCAGAATCGCACCGAAGCTTTTGAATGACTGGTGAAAGTTTACTTGAGCAACGAACTATACAAATATTGAATAGTAAGAGTAGAGTTTTAGCAGGACACATGGCGGGGTTTCACTATATATTTCACTTCCAGAGATATTGAATGTATTTCTTATTCAAAAGATATGAAACATAAAACTGACAAGGTTCAATGAGGACAAACAACAACATTATAAAGCATTTTAATAAAAGTTCATCAAGCAGTTTTACAAAAAAATTCTACGACAATATAATTGAAAATATGGGCAGTTTCCTTGTTTTTCTAATTAAAAACTATCACTAAATACATTTCGTAACTTTTTGCTTCGTTGGAAAAAAATTGAATACTGTTTCGGTTAAAAATTAATCATTCTCCAGCACGTCCAGAATTTACTTGTCTTCCCCCCTATTTTTTTCTGATAAAGGTCATAATTCTTTACCATGCCCGTTATTTAGGGAGTCAGGAGGGGGGTGGGTTGGAAATTGACCCCCTGGCTTTGAGAAATCAATATATTTATTTATTTATGTGTGCCTAGTTTTTGTCATTTTAAAATGAAATTTGCATTGGGTATGCACCCTTTGATACCCCTCCAGTGAGAAAGTTTGAAATACTGGACCTGATCCTTACAAAACTTGGGTAGGCTTAAAATCTTGTACTTTTGGGCCCTCACCACGTGTGGCGCCGCTGATAATAACCAATCACAAGTTGTTATTTTGAAATTGACTTTATCTGAATGATTTCATTCCGCTAAAATTTAATACTCTGCAATTTAAATTAAACATGACGGGAAAACTATGAAATTGTATTTTATCATAAAAGCAAAATGTCGGTCACGTTTTCCTGAAAAAGGAAATAAATTGAATTGTTTTCGGTAGCTTTTGGCAGACGTTTAGCTTCCTGAAGCTCCAAACTGCTTTCGTTTCGAAGAATAAACTCCTCCTATTACCTCGAAACACAGTTATTTTGTAATACATCTCAGCAGTTGGTTTCTTAGAATTATTGGGAAAATAAAAAATACTTTGATCTGAATTCATGAGACTTCGATTTTTTAAATGTTGCATATTAGATCTCCGTTAGTTACGCACGAAAATTCTTTCAGGGCAGGAAATATTAAACGTACACCAGTTTTTCAAATACATTAGGGCTTATAAAATTTTTCTTTTAATTAATAATGTTTTCATTCAATGCTTTTGAAAATATTTGCATTTTAAAAATAATGCATGTATGTTTCGAGTTTACAAAAATTTGTGTTAACATCAAACCTTGTTTTTTTATTGCTTTGCTACTAAGTATTTTGTCTTCTCCAAACTTCATAAGAGAAGGAAAAAATGGCAGTATTGTTTTGCTGTTAAAAAAAAAATCATGAGACACTGTCTCAGATATAAAATGCCTACAAAACAGTCATTTCCCATCCTGCTTGACATTGGATGGAGCTTCCTTTGGCACATATTTCAGTAGACACGGCTCGAACGCCCAAATGCAGCCAGCCACAACGCACATAATTCCATTAATGTAGAACATGTGGTCATAAGATCCCAACTTATCACGAAAATAACCTGAAATTGAAATTATAATTATTAAATGAAAATGGAAAATCCTAATTAAATCGTAATTTTCAGAAAACGGATAGGTGTATATGTATTGAAGGAAAGAAAATGAAAATGAAAAAGAAAATAAAATGTGTATATATATATATATATATATATATATATATATATATATATATATATATAGGGTAAGTGCTCCAGTAGTCGGCCACAACGACATAAAACCCCTCATAAATAGTACATTTTTAATTCAAAATCAGATATGACGCATTCACACATTCATGCACATATCATCAATCATCAACCAGTGGCAGTTAAGTTTTGGGTACTTTTTTTGAATTAGTAATGAGTCATTTCATTTTGAATGGTGTGCCCGTCATCCAAGATTGAGATTCTGTTTATTTTTCAGCTAAGATAATTCTGTGGCCGACTACTGGAGCATTTACTACTGTTGACAACAGCTTGGATTTTAACATAATTTTTTTTTTGAATTTCTGAAACAAGTAGGTGATTCACTATCAGAAAGGTTCATTCTAAAGTTTTAAGTTGTTTTTGTTGCTGTATTGGTAGCTGAAAGTTCTAGGTTAGCCAAGATCAACAAAAGATCTCTTAAATGGCCGACTACTGGAGCACTTACCCTATATTCTAAAAGAGTTTTTTAAAATGTCTTTGGTATTAGAAATTCTTTAGTTAGTTACAGTTGAAATTTTAAAGATTTATCATTCTCAATTAACGTATCTACTCGTTTAACGCCACATATTGAAATAATAACGTACAGAAAACATGCGATCGGCGAAAAAATATCAAAAATTAACAAATAAATGAAAAAAAAGCATTAAATTAAAAAAAAAAGTATAAATGGAAAGGAAAGAAAGAAATATTATGAAAAAATAACCATTCAAATGTATAAGCTCAAAAGAATAAAGCTAAATAATAAAATTATAACATACGAATATCCAATCTTAAAGAAATTGTCGAACAAAGGGGGATTGGGGGGGTGAATAAGAGGAGATGGTTAACAAAAAAGTATGAATTAACGACCCAAATTATGTGTACTGAAATAAATTATAGAAGTTTAAAAATGTGTTAACCTTTCATTTTTTACATTTGAAATTTTTAATCTGCAACTTTCTCGTTTCAAATATGATAGTAAGAAGCAATTTATAGTGATTTGTATCACGATAAGAAACGCATGAATAAAAAACAGATCACTTTAAATTACTTATTTTAATATTACTTAAGCATTCATCAAGTGAGGATTAAAGTAAGTAATTAAAGAATAGGCTTTTTTAAATTCAATGATTTCAAAGAAGCCTCTATTCAAGTTGAACATCATAATTTGTTTTATAAGGATTAATTTAGTTAGAAATATATCAAAGATATTTTCATTAGCTACATTCATTATTCAGTTAGAGATCTTTAGTCTTAGATGCTAATTAGTTTTCAGTTTAGGGTTGAAAAGCAGGAAATATGCAATTTAAGATGTGAATAGAGTGACATCACACGCTGACGATATCCTAATGGCCAATCAGAGGGGTAGAAGTGTTTCCTTGGTTCCTACTGGGGTATAGGTAGCTTACTTGCTTTCCGGCATGACGCTAGATCTAAAATGCGGATGACTCCTTATTACGGTGATACATAACTCGTATTACCCAAAACATGACTGCATTTTTGTCAGACATAACTTTAAAAGAGTATTAATTTGGTTTAAAGTTCGAAAAACAGAACATGAGAGTAAAAAGGAAGAGAGTGTTAAAAAATTAGTAAACGTATAAGAAAACAAATTATTGAAAGTCAAAATAATTTTCAATTATCAGTCTTAGATTGCCTCCTGAAAGAATCAGAATGCTCGTAGTATGATGTGGACTACATCATGCTAAGAAATACTGACCTGAAGGTTTTTGGAACAACATTTCTTTTATTCTGAAATATGCCTAGAAGTGTTTTTAGAGGTTTTATACCTGCAACCAGTTAAGAGAGGGGGGCGGGGAGGGGTACAAATTTAGGGCTGGAGGACGGGATTTGCTTTAAATTATCCCGCTATCCTTTTTGGTCTCAGAGTTAACGGGCATTTACGTGAGCCCGAGGTCTCCCAGGCGACGTTCTTAAGGAATATTCTTTTTTAGTTACATTTTCTCCGGGAGTGGAATGGTGCTCTTTTTAAAAAGTCTGCTTAATGTCAAACAGCACAATTTACGTAAATGATGGGTTTTGGATGATGCAGTTTATTTATTAATCTTCCTGGAATCAAACATCAAGTTATGAAGTTTGTTATGCTCATAACTGATAAGGATTTCGTAATTAGTATTGTTAAACTGTAAAACGATATCTATCTTGTTATTCCTTTAATACCCAGCATGCCAATAATTATACTAGGAGTGCAGTGAGGGAGGGTCCATGTCGCACACTGTGTCATTAAAATTTTGTAGAGGGAAAGGACTTCTAGAGAGTTCTTGATCTCACTGGATTGCGAGCTCACCAACAGGGAAATGCTCTGTAGCATTTGAGGGGCGCTCAGTCGCCCTAGTGGTGAATGGACACCTCTGATTTTACTCGATGCTATTCAAATAAATTTTGTCCCAGTTTTTGAATCATTGGATTTTATATATTTTCGTGCAATAAAGTGCAAATGTCTTTAAAAAAGATTAAATTTGTCTAACATTGAACACAGTACTATCTTGTTCATTATACATTTGATGCAAAATACATACCTATGTAAGATGGCAACATGAATCCCACAATTCCAGCGGGTAAGTTAATGAAGCCTGTTCCAATAGATTTCTCGTGGCGTCTCAAGTACTTTCCCACAGCTACAGGATGTCGTACGAACAGCGACCCCTGGAAAAAGGCAAACACCCCCATCGCTGGCAGCAGGATTTCGTTGTGCAAGAGGGGCAGAGTGGCAGTGCTGACTCCCTGGATGATCATGACAAGCAGCATGTAACGTTCAAGAGTCAGAAACCGCTTGTCTGTTATCCAACCAGTGCAGAGTCGGCCTAAGAGATCACCTATGGACAGTGCACCAACTACATAAATGCCGTCTTCTGGTTTAAGACCCTTGTCGATGGCGAAATCAACGCCTGAGGTCAGAACTGTTGTGAAAGTTACCACATATATGGCCCTGCAGAGACAGACAAGAAGGAACAATGGATTAGCTTGTAGTTTTATAGAAGTCTTTATGTGGGTGAAAATTGTATTTGGATGACCATCATCCATATTTTCAAGCGATTTTGAAGATGTATTCTTTAGATTATCCGATTTGTCGATGTGTGTATCACTAAATGTGTTATAATTTATAATGGGCCTTTTTTCCTCCGTAAACAGCTGACTGATGATCTTGACTTCGTCTAACACATCCGATAAGTTTGGATTGCTAAATATATTAAATAATTCAAATTTATCTAAATTGCTTATTTCAATAAGTTTTATTGGAATATAGAGAGGACTGTTCGAATCAACGTGATAGCAAATTTTTAGATCTTTAGACGCACTGGCAGTACAGATCTCGCAATTTTTCAAAGATAACTCGTTGAAGTCTTCGTTTTGTTTAAGATTTTGAATTTTCGTTCTCGTTTCATCAATATATGTTCGAGCTTCAGATTCTGGCTGCTGAAGACATTTGTACACATAATTCAACTCTTGTAAAATAATGTTTTCTTCTGGATAAGGCTCATTTCTTTCTGACGCCGTAAAAACTATCAAATGGCACACTAAATCGTTATTTTGTTCCAGAAAAAGATAATTGACATCGTTAATACTATTTTGTGTTCCTGATGGCTTAGACGCTGCCAAAGAATCGTTTTCACCATGGCTGGGTTCTATTCCTCCAGAAACTTCCTTACTCAACTTAGAAGATTTTGTCTTTTCGCTACTTTCGAGGAGTTTTGGACTTGTGACAGGATCTCGATACCACGGAGGATCGGTGAGCAGCATGGAACAGGGGACAACGAAGAGTGTCATCGAGCCCAAGATGAGGAATGTCCCGCCCAAGCCGTATCCAGTAACCAGTGGCTGTACGAAGGACGAAAATACGATGGCTCCAACGCACGCCCCAGAGAAGCAGAGTCCAGAAGCAGTAGAACGATAGACTTTGAAATATTTATCGATCACTACTTGGTTGATAGCGCTTGTAAATCCATTAGCAATACCTACGGGGAGAAACATTTAAAAAAAAAAAAAAAAAAAAAAATCAAATACAATACGTAAATTGTTTTACAGCAAAGATAATTGTGGTACGGATTTTTGTGATTGAAGGTACAAAAAACGGATGTCTGAGGAAACAATTAAAAATTTGGTCCTTTAGTGTTATAATATTTGATTGATTATAACGAGAATCATAAACATTTTTTCTCCCTTTTCAAAAGAACCAGCCTATTACAGAAATAGCTGTACAACCTCCCGACATGGCACTCTGGGTTTGCACCAAGATTAAGGCGAAGACGTCAATGTCACTAGAGAATTTCAACCCCCCCCCCCCCCAAGTTCCTACAAGATGGAAGCACTTGAATTTTCACGATGCGAAGTTGCATTTAAAACAAATTTCAATTTTTGCCAAAGGTGAGTGAGTCAAATTGGTGCTCAAGGGATCTTATTACGCGACAAGTGCGTTGACGATTTCCGTGGTCTCGGAAATCCACCTATTAAACATTTGGGCAATCGGTTCAGAACTTGGGACTCAGGTATACGAGAACAACTCCTACCCCCTCCACTGGTCAAGGGCGGATCCAGAACTTGTTCAAGAGAGGGACGGTTGACTTTTATTAGTTACTTTTTACCACGCATACTGGATTGTAAATAATGATCACATAAGCTTCGGACTTCGATTTCGAAACATTTCCGAGGGAAAGCCCAAGTTTCCTCCTTCAACCTCATTATAACTCGTTTAAAATTAAGTTTTTCGATCTTCAATGTTGAAATTTTACTGGATGAGATTCCCTCAAGGGAGGACCGATCGCCCCTTGTATCCGCCCGTAGTCCCTTGTATCCGCCCCTGCTACTGATAAATCCCATATGGAATGAGATGACTTTCTGGTTCGAAAATCTAAATTCAAGCGACTATAGCTTCGTTCATCAAAGCAAATTTTCGTTACTTTTATTCTTATTGCTAATAATTTTAAATTGGCCAGCATTTGCGCTTATATTAGTACCGTAGTATTCTGCTCTTCACTGATTGGAAAAAGCCTATTTTATGCAAAAATGGAACATCCATCTACTTACTTACAGAACTTTCTGCAAAACTACGGAAGACGCAGTTGATTTCTAGGAAAATGATTGCATCACTTGGGGTAACATAAGTTACTTGTTATCACATGTGATCTCTTTTGAATCATATATAATAACAAGAAGAATTATTTCAGTAATACAAGTCTATAATCCTTGATATTAATCCGTGCTCAATGCTGTTAGACGCCATTTAACGGCTCCGGATGGCTGCGACCCTATGTTCCTGTGGGATTTTTAATTCATGTGGTACGACGGACTTGCCATGTTATTTTGCCGAAGTTTTTTGAAACATCCTGAACAATAAATGAGCAACATGAAAGAGACAAACATGATCTTATACTTACCACCTATAAAGCCCCACAGAAAAGTGATCCACCCAATGTCCATAACAAAGTAGCACAACATGGAGCTGACAGCAGAGATGATTCCCCCCGCCATCACCACAGCCATCACTCCGTACTTCTGTCCTAATATACCAGCGAGCGGCCCTGAAACAATTAAATGCGCAGCCATATTGGTACAGCACAGCAAAGTTCAGGTTAATTTCATATTCATCAACACAAACAACTTTTAAAGAAAGACTTTTAATTTATTTGTTGCAAGCGAAAAGCACCTAATGGAGTACGGAAACATAATCCATGAACACCGCATAACAATATGTATAATATTTCATGGAAAATTACAAAATATGAAACAAAACTCTCCATTTATTTTCTCATTACATGCAATATATTTTAGCACAAAGACTCTCAGCGTTTAGGACACTCACTTTACTTACTTTCTTAAAGCATTTTGAATAATTCTTGAATAACAGGATCATGGTTTGAGAGGAGAGAAGGAGTTTTTTCTATTATTTCAAGTTGAACATTTCTGAATTTCCTCTGCAGAAGTGCAATTGTTTTCTAAAACAAAAGTTCGTGAGAAAAGGTAGTCAATTATTTTTTACCTTTCAACTGGTGTTACTACATTTTTTTCTTTTTTGAGTGATCAAGTTCAGCTTCAAATTTTGGCATAGTTGTAAGTGGGCCAAGTATTTCCTTGCAAATTGTCAAAATGGACAAAAATGAGAATATGTAACCCCTCAACTTTTTATGCGTTTCTACTTTTTCACAATTATATTGTAGCATATTGGCGTGGCAAGCTGAGTGATCAAGCATTGAATGACAGAATTAAACTGAACATTCTTTATTTACACATATACTACAACTATATTTACAACAAATGTTAAACTTTATCATTGGGTTCTGTAAAACAGATTTCTGGAGAGTCAGAAAGCATGTCTGATTTCTCCAAAGTTTCAGAGCGTTCTCCTCGATTTCATTGCCGCTCCCCAGCTCAACCGAAATAGATGTCCCCTCCTTCTCAGAAAACAACCGGGGATGAGATCCCCATCTCCTTGTCCAGAGATGCAGCTGGACGAAGATCATGGGAAAGGATGAGGAATTTTATCCAAACGGTCAAAGGTCAATTTGGGGGCGTAGCAGCAGTGTTTTATGGATTTGAAAGAATGCTGCAGCTGGCCTCAAAGTGTGGGAAACAGTTCCAAGGATGTTTCCAAGGGTGGGAAACTGGTGGCGTCCGTTGGCAGAAATCCTAAAATGCCACAATATATTAAAATATTTACCGGTTTGGGGTCACCAGACAGGCCGGTCGTTCTAACTTTTCCAGGAGGAAGGGAGGGGGCCAAGGGTGCGTACTCAATGAAAATGACAGCAAAAATCAGCAAAAAAATGCCCACATTGATTTCCCAAAGTCAGGGGGCATTGACCCCCTCCCCAACCCCTCTTAATGAAGGGCCTGCTACCAGACCATAATTTTCTTCCGAAAGAACGCTTTTCATTTGAAATGGTCCTTGCATGTTACAGGTTGGTAACATGATTCGAAATCAATGTTTCTGTCGATGTTAAACAAAAGGTGCATCATAGTTTTTCTTTTACTTTGTTTGCATCTCATCGGATCTTTTCTACTTGAGAATATTTGAGAAACTTCGGTATTCGGAATCTCTCCTTTCCGCCGTGAATCATATCCACTGAATGAAATAAGTAACAACATTGCTTAAACAGCTGGAACTAAATTTTTAGATTTTTGAAATGAAGTAATTTTAAAATCATAAGAAGTTGCAAAACAGTCCTTCAATCAAAAAACAAAACAAAACAAACACATTCTGTATTAATGTATCGTAATCCATGAAAAATTGATTTGAGACCCACTATTGGATCGCAGCCCACAGTTTGGAGAAACTCTCTTCTAAATCATTACGATTAGATCTTTTCACTCTATATTTTTAGGGGTACACAGGTGGGGGCGTTCATGGCGTAGATTGTGCCGTTTGAAATTTTAAAGGGAAGAGGGGGGAGGGGTATTTTTAAGGCATTGGAAGCTTTTTTTTTTTTTTGATTGGCTTTGTGCAGGGGTATCCCTGAGAGAGTTATTACAAGAGTACGCATAAACATTTCTATTGACAGTAGCATCACCAGTTTGTACGAAAAATGCCGGTTACCTTGTCTAGTGGTCAGAGGAGCATGACCACTAGGCATAGAGTCTGACCGGGATGAGTCGGCTCCGGGTTCGCACCTGGTGTAAATGTGCTTTCTCTCTCTCTCTTCTGTCCTTGTCTTTTCTCTGTGTGAATGTGTGTGTTGTGAATGGCTGCCTGCCCTACAAACGGCTCTTATGGCATGTGTGTTGAGCTAAATCGGACTTCCACTTTAACGGCTTGTAAAAACAGGAACGTTACCAAGTCACGTAAATGCATCTACTTGGCGGGATCAGATACCCGAGTAGCAGCAGAAACAACAAAAGGATAGAGTTGAGTAGGTGTCTCACCGCACAGGTTCTTGCCGGCCATCTTGACGCTGTAGGGTCCCGAGGCCACCTCTCGGTTCACGTGGAACACCCTCCTGAAGTCGAGGAAGAGGATGCTGGCCACCCGGGCCTGCCCGCTCATGAGGAGGGTGATCATCATCAGGGACAGGCCCACAATCCAGGACCGAACGCCGTCAGGGCCTCCCGAGGAGGACGGAACCTCTGCTTCGATAGGACTGGGGGAGGAAAAGTGAAAGAGATATATAACACAATAACTTAAATAGAAATGCAGAAAATAAGGACAAAAGACGTTCAAAGATTTCCATGCAGCTCAACAGGCGTCAAAGGTAGCTCTTTGAAGCTGGGTAGTAGAAGAATAAACAGCAGATAATTTTAAATCCAAAACTGTTTAATCGAAAATTCCCAAATGACCTTATATCAGGGGGACCTACTATAGGGTAGGCTGATATGAGGCCGCGGGGTCTTTTGTATATATATATATATACACATGTATATATATATATATATATATATATATATACACATGTATATATATATATATATATATATATATATATATATATATATATATATATATATATATATATATATATATATATATATATATATATATATATATATATATATATATATATATATATATATATATATATATAAATATATATATATCGTTACTTCCATACTTTTATTTACACAGAAAATGATGGACCATTCAACGAAAACGCCGTCCTTTTATTCCGCACATGAAGCTCATATATTTTATTAAAAAGTAGTAATATTGAAAGGTAATGAGCAAATTTTTTTGCCTAATATGTTCTACACAGGTTTATGATTTCTTATCCAACAGCATTTCGTTCATTACCCTTTAAAATCACTACTTTTTAATAAAATACACGAGTTTGACGAGCGTTCCAAGATGGTGTCGCTTTCGTGGAAGACCCTAATCACCTTCACGCACGCAGAAGACCACGAAAAGCGTGGCAGTCAGATCGGTAAGGCTTTGGACTCGTAACTGAAAGGTTCCGAGTTTGAAGCTAGTCAGTCGAAGATTATCTGTGCGCAGACACTAATGGTGACTGGAGCACGTGAAATATGTCCGTGGTCACAAAATCTTCCAAGCTCCCACACCAAATCAGTAACTTTGTGTGTGCTGGATTTAGGACGGCTTTGCTTTTGGTCTCGATCAAGAGCTCTCTTCAAGGTCTCATTCAATCGTTAACAATGTATATTAGTAGATACCAGGGGACCCTGAAGTGTGTGTAACAAACATAGCAAAGATTTACAGAAAAAATAGAAGGAAATAATACCCAGGACACGGTGTGAATCAAACCGACGACCTGCGGCTAACAAAACGAAGTTTCTACCACGGAGGACCCCTCTGAATAATTATTATTGTTAAATCACAGGTCACGTTGGAATAGGACGCCCGGTGTCTGAAGGTTGCCGTGATTTTGAATGTAGCCAGAAATTTTTGCAACCGAAACTTTCCCGTGACAAAACTTGCCCCTTCAGTCGCATTTTTAAAAGAGAGGCTGACTTCAATAAGTGAATTAATATGATTTGTGTCCTCCAATGGTTGACAGTTTTGACATGGCGGCATTTTAGTTTTCTTACCCTATTTGTTTCATTTCTAACTGATATCTTTAGAATATCCTTATATTCCCCTCCCTCTCCTCCAAGTTTCAATCCTACATGAGCTGTCAATGTCAAAGACAAACATTGTATCAAATTAATAGTCATCTACAAAGTCATCAAATAGTTATGCATAAAAAAAGAAATAACTGTTTTGATTTGAAATCAAGAAGATTGTAGCAACAGAGCTCACGCGATATGAAATTCGATTATAGAGCAATTTCACACGCAAATTTGTATAGCTTACCCTTTGATAATTTCTTATTACTTAATTAAAAGTAAGAAAGATAGTTGCCAAAAGCAAGAAATAAATAGATGCCCTTTTCCTCCACACATCATAGATATTCTCATTGCGTGCGTGAGAATTTTTTTGCTGCAAATCACTTAAAAAATGTCCTTCAGAAATTTCAGACTGCTGCAATGAAGGGAAAGTCACTTACTCACTGGCACTGATTGTCGATTGCAGGTTTCTCTCGGGGCTCAGGAGAGGATCTTTTTCAGTGTAGCTTTCCTCCTTCTTGGGGTTCTTGGCAGACATCTTTTGGCACAAGAACTTTTTGAGGCCTTTCATTTCACAGCCTTTTCATCTGAAAGACATGAAGATAACTTTGAAGCAAAGCTTTAGTCAGGAAATTATAATCAGAGATCCGACTTGGGGGCATATTTAACTCAAAGTAGAGTTTTAAACCCTATTTCTTCTTTTAAGTCATCAATAAGGTCTTAGATTTAATTCTATTGGGACTTCAATTCCAAAACCATCCTTCCCCATAACATAGCAAAGTTCGTCTAAAATTGCATTTTCATCTTGCATATCTTTTCCTTTGGACTTTTGGTGGAATCGCCCCAAAGCCCTAGATGAGTTCTTTGAAAATCCCTCCCCCCTCCCTATTATAACACTGGTTGCAGGTTTGGTTCAATGTATGTTTGTGAATGAATGTTTTCAAAATATCATTCAAGATTAATTAATGGGCACCAAAATAACTTATTTCTTTTGCATCTTCAAGAAGTAATTCTAATATAGATGGCATGGTATAAAAGAAACTGCAAATTCATCAACCACATTAAGTACCAAATGTTCAAATAATTACGTAAAACTAAATCTGTTAAGTTATTCGTTTTCATTTTATTCATAATAAAACTGATTGATTCTTAAAAACGTTTGTTATCTATAACACATGATTTTTTACTTTTGTTTAATCTATTTTATTTGTGAATTTATTTAATTATTTTTTAATTTCTTGTTTGAATTTTAAAAAATCGCTATTTGATTATAAATCACATCATTAATGAAATTAACATTTTTTTTTACGTTTTCGTATTTTTTACATTATTTTTCTCTCCAGAAAAAGGAACTCATCCCAAAACGGATGGCCGCCCCCGTTTCAATGCATTTAGAAAGTCAACATTTCATCGAACGTTTAATAAAATCACCACATCAATAAGAATAACACAGAAAAATCAACGCATCTTTGCCCTTGAATAAAGAAACCCACATCGCCTCATATTTTTTTGAAAAAGTATTGGAAGGTCACACCGGCAGCGTTAATCAAGACCAGTCGTCCTTCTCTCTGATCAACTGCATGCAACACTGTATCGTTTCTTTGCACGGGCACCGGAATGCCCCTGATGCGAATACCTGAGCTCTTTATGGATTTAACCCAGAGATTCTCAACCGGTGATCCAGCGGACCTGTACCGGTCCGTAGAAAATTTTGACCGGTTCACAGAGATTTTTCTCGTCCACGTTAAAAAAATGTCTTTATTAAAAAAAATATAAAAAAGTAGCATACGTAATCTATTTATATAAGATGACGGGATCTGTTTGTTTGTTTGTTTGTAATCGGTGGCTAAAAGCCCCCGCAGCAACAATAGACCTGAAACTTGGCGCAAAATTCGAACATATCTCCGTGAACTGCACCTCGAAGGCCGAATTCTGAATTTCGAAGTAGTTTTTAACTTAATTAGATTTGAGCAGTTTTTCGTTCAACATTAAACCGTTCAAACAACCTGTCCCCACCTAATTACTTTTAACTGAACAGTCCGAATTATATAATCTTCTTCTTCTTCTTTTTTTTTCTGTTTAAAAGATCTCCAGCAAGGACACCTCATTCCCATATTTCACTTTTTGATTTGAGCAGTTTTTTGTTTAATTTTTAACATTTCAAAAAAACTTAACATTATCGCCTATGGAGAATTTAAGTTCAATGTGTAGATAATGAACTTAAAGGCGGATTTCCTTCAAACTAACTTTGTTAGAAAATGGCTTTGATGAAGAATGCATGGCAACTATTTTTCTGAAAAAACTATCTTTAGGGCTCTGATTCCGACTCCTCAGCACCAACTCGGACTCCGAATCATGACAGAAATGCAGGCTCGGAAAAAAATGACAGACTCCAGCTATTAGAATTTTAGAGCCTTTGGCTTTGACTTCGCCTGTCGACTACCGACTGAAGTTTCTGAATTTTCAACTCTAAATGCTCGACTCTAACTTTGACTCAGCAAACATGGCAGAAATGCCCGGCTGGGAAAAAATGACTAACTCGTACTCTTACAAGAAATTTGGCATCGCCGTGCGTATATTGCTAGTAATCCTATAAAGTAAGCAACATCTTTTATGTAAATTTTGTGAGTAATTGAAGGGGCAACTGGATAAAGGTGATATGTGAGAATTTTAGTTTTACTTACTTTTTACCATGGATGAAGGTGTTAAGGTAATCATTTTTTTTTTAAAGCTTTTTCTAGAAATTAAAAATATTGTCACATATCGCCTTTATTCACTTGCCCCTTCAATTGTGTTTGTGAGTTAACACAATTAAACATACTAATATGAATTTGAGTAAATCGGTGAAATTCAATTGTCACATATCACCTTTATCTACTTGCCCCTTCAATTTTAGTAGTTTCCATAATGTTTTAACAATGCTTATTAGTTGAGCATAATTATTACAATTACAAAAATATTTTTGCAACAGTTCTTTAACATCAAGTGCAGTTTTAATCTATTTATTTATCAATTCATTCATCAATATTGTTATTTTGTAACGAAGGAAAGAACCCACATCCGTTTGTAAAACTTTTTAAGTGTTTAACGGTTGCTGAGTTAAAGAGAGGTTACTGAGTCGAGAGAAAAGTCAAGGGAAAATGCTCTTTCTATGAGTGTGTTAGGCACCGAGTATAAAATATGTTAAATAATTGTGTATGATTTAGTTTATTCGTATAAGAAAATGCATATAAATAGCTGCATTCAGTGACATTTTATTGAAGAATTCAGTATTCCGTTATGTCAGTGCAGAAAACGGAACATTTCATGATGTGCGGGAAAAAGAGATACATGATTCATGAAAACGGGACGTATTTCGGGACCATACCCAGGTAGCACAAATAACCTTTAAACGTTTTATAAACTTTTTAAGCGGTTGTTACAACGTTAATAACCATTTTACAACCTTTAAAAACCGAAGTGTGTTACTTGGGTATGTATTTTTTTACACTGAAAAAAGAGTTTCATGTCAATCCCAGGAACGTCATTTCAAGTTTTTCCAGGGGGAGGGGGCAAAGGGTCCAAACACAATGCAATTTCACCTGAAAACATCAAAAACCACGCCCACTTATATGTTAATACATTGATTTCTTAAAGTCAGGGGGGGGGGGTGGCAATTGACCACCTGCCCCCCCCCCTAAATGACGGGCCTGGTCAATCCGTAAAACATGCATGATATTTTCTCCATTATATCTCTTCTGTACATCGTTTTGTTCACAAGTGTGATAAATAAGACTTTGTTTGAAAAAGATTTAAAACGAACATGTTTAAAACTAATTATTCTTAAAACGAATGCTATTTCCAATCCCGCCTTACGATTTGTAGTAAGAATGCATCGAGTAATCGGCCATAATCGTCCACTTTGCCGATTATTAATAATCGGCAAAATTGGGCCGATTAATTGGCTTAAAAGATATTTTTTAAATATTGTTCTTTAAAGTGTACCTTCACTAAGAAACCATGTTGAGTGATTTTATTGACAGCAATAATATTCCTCACGGTTGATTTAAAGTTTTTAATAAATTAATTCTCCTACTTTGAATAAATACACACATAGACAATGTTGCAACATTTTTCACGTGGCGATAGTTTTCATCTTAGCACAGTGCTTTTAGATAACCTCTAATTTTTACAAAGAATAAAAGTGTTGAATTAAATGGCTACTGATTTATTAAAATTTTAAATTAAAAGTACTCCTAAATTGGAGTGCTCACCACAGATTAAATTTTTTTAAATTTTTATGTCCAATTAATATAATTAACAATGTGTTAATGTAATATTTTTGACAATAACATGAAAGTTGATTCTAAAAAATGTTATAAAATATTAAAATTATTTTGTGGAAATTAGGAGAATGGGAAAAAAATCTTCTCTTAGAAATGAATTATTTACTATTTCTAAACTCGGGATTGTATAAGAGAGAAAAACAGTGATTGTGAAATTAGTAGTATTAAAAACAATCATCCTTATCGTCAATCGGCGCAGCCAATCAATCGGTAAACGGTAATCGGTCAATTTGCTTATCGGTGCATCCCTAGTTTGTAGTGTATTGATCCTCGGATGAGAGGAAATAATTTTAAAGTTCAAGTCCCCGACTGTATTTGTTTTAATGAAAAGTAAAACGTAATTTATCCAAATAATCAGAGCGAAATAAATAACATTAAGATAGTATTTTAATAAATTCGCTGAAAAAGAGTTTGGAAAATGTCAAGGGATTTTCGACTGTTCACAGCAACAAATTTTACTCACCCCACAGTGTATTCAAACCAGTTCAAGGCTCAGACAGCAAGACGTTCATTTTCCTTTGATTACTTGGGACAGTGCTACATGATTTAGGAATTCAAAGAGAGAAAAGTTTCTTCTAGAAACAAGATGGACCGAAGCCGGGATGCAGCTGAGATCAGAGGACCGCAAACCGGTTCCCGTACAATTCACGGCCGATTATGAAACGCTGGACAAAAAATAAGACTGTTAAACATGCAAAGCACAGTTTGTGTTATCATCCATTATGAGTCTCGTGACTCTTATTTTTTTTGCTTTTCCAAAGTCCTTTGCTCAGAAACAGGAGTTACTAGGCAGTGAACGACTTTGAAAGATTCGATTGATGAGTTTCTGAGTAATTATCACAAAATTCAACCGGCATTTACATGAGAGAGGATGTACTATTTTCTAACATTACATCAATGCAATTCCATGGTAAAAGGTACATAGTATTGAACACAATTGACGTCTCTTCGACTGTTTTGTGAAAAATTGAACCAATTTTTCACATTTTTTTTTCTATTTCAATGTACATATACAGTCTGAGTAAAAACTTTAAGGTAAGTAAATTTTTTTGAGAAATTGGACACATATTAAACTGAGAAGCAAAACATAATTTTAATGATAATTATTACCCTTAAATACAAGTAAAAAAGGACAGAACAATCATTTATAATTATTTTACTATCAGAAAATATTACAGAAACTAAAGATCACTATTTGAGCCTGAGTAAAATCTTTAAGGCCAACAGAGAAAAAAAGCAGGGGAAGAAAAAATACTAACATTTAAAAGCTTGTGTATGAGCCATTCTTTCTAATAACTTCAAATATTCTTGTTTGCATAGATGAAACAAGTTGTCGACAAAGTTCAGGGTCTGTTTTATACCATTCATCTTCGATTGTAGATTTAAGCTCTATTAATGAAGTAAAATGTCTTCCATTTGCATACACTCTTCTTGCTAAGTCTCCACATAAGTTCTCAATTGGGTTGTGATCTGGAGACTTAGCTGGCCTTTTTTAAAGGTTCGAAATTATGAACTTGAAACCAATTTTTTGTACTGTTACTCTAATGGATAGGTGCATTGTCTTGCTGAAATTTCCAATTTTCTCCAGCAATAAATTCAGCATTTGGTAAAAGATGACTTCCTAGGACATTTTGATACTCTTGAGAATTAATTTTACCCAAAACAAACGCAATTGAGCCAATACAATTGTAAGAAAAGCACCCCCAAGTTATGACAGAGCCTCCACCAAATTGACGCTTGGAGAATATCTTTTTTTTCTTTTCGCAAATCATGCCAATAGTACTTCCACCCATCTGGTCCATCCAAATTCCACTTTTTTTTTCATCAGAAAAAATTATTTGTATCCATTGGTTATCCCAGGTCATAACTTTTTGGTCAAAGTTCAAACGCTCTATTTTGTGTCTATTCAATAACTGAGAATTAGCCAATTTTGCTGCGTAAATAAACCTTTCACACCTTCTAATTGTGTTATATACCGTTTTCTGACAAACATTTAAGCCTGTCGCTTGAATAATTTTCCTAGTTGAATACTTTCCGGTTGACCTAAGTTTGCAAACTCTTCTTTCATCATGCGAAGACAAAGCTCTGGGTCTTCCCTCGGTACTTTTTTACCTTAATTGTCTTTCAATCTTAATAAATTATTAACTGCAGTCTTCGATCTTCCAATTTTTTTCGCAATAGTACGGCTACTCATCCCTGTTGAAGAAAAAGCTTCAATCTGTCCCCTTTCACGATCAGTTAATTTTTTACCTTTTGCCATCTTCACAAAGAGCACCAAAACTTCGAAGAAGTTAATGAAAAAACTACAGGTTGAAGGGTTTCCCCAATCTCATTAACTGCTGTGATATTTATTCCAAGATATCTTTGTTTAGTATTTAAAAAATACTGGCGCCCTTAAAATTGTTGCTCAGGTTGAAATACTAACTTTGAATATAGTACTGTTTTTTGGTAATTGCGTACTTTGAAAAACTTAACTGTTGAGTTATTTATTACAAATGAACATTAAAAATTATTTATTCAGTAACATTAAAATCCCTTCAATTTAATTTTCCCGTTTTTTCAATATTTTTTTACTGGCCTTAAAGTTTTTACTCAGAATGTATTAGCATTATCACTATATCCTTAAAAGATTCATCAGATCTGATTAACATACTGGACATATTTTGCTTAAGAGAAAACGCATAAAAATGAGTTACACAAAAAAAAAAAAAAAAAAAATCTTGAAAACTAGAAGAGACCCTAGACAACTATCTTTTTATTACGCTTTTATTAGTTTCACATGTGGGTTTTGTTTGTATGTATGATATGTAACTCTGAATAAAAGATAAAATTCACGTTCTTTTACAAAATATAAAATGTTAATTATATTTAGTACTATTGTTAATACTTAAGGCTAAGCTAGATTACATATTGAATGTATTATAAGTGCATCTTAAACTTAGTGAGATATTCAAATTAATATTGAGAAAATCAGAGGGAAAAGAGATTCATGACATACAGTTTTTAACCTTCAGTATTAATGAATAATATTAAAGTATATTACTTTTATATTATTATTTGTCAAGAACTTGACTATTGTATTTCTGAAAAATTTCTCACAAACTGACTGTCAAATTTCCGAGCCAACGCCAGAATCGTTTACGCCATAGTTTTGGAATAAACGCTAAAAAGCGTATCTTCTAGTTTTTGTAAACTATAATTTAAACTAGCAAAAATACCCGGCGTTGCCTGGGCCAGTAAAAATATTGAGAAACAATTTATAATCGCCTTTTTATTCCTAAACTAAAAGAACTCAAAACGTACCGCTTTGACGATTTAAAATGTCGCTAAATTTGCGGTAATTGTTTTGGGATACCTAGGATAATTTTGCTCCCCTCCCTACTTTATGAAAATATGCTTAAGTATTATTAAGTCAGTAATTTTTGTCAAAGAAAAATTGTCATTTAATGCTGAGAAAATATTGCTGACCATGAAATGACGCTAAAAGTTTTTGTCCTAAGTGATTTCGAAATTAGTAGGGAGCATTTGACAATTATTTGTGCGAAAAACACAAATTAATGGTAATTTTAGTTTTGGGGTTTGATTAATTTCGTATGCGGATTACTTTACGCTTTGACGTAAGTTTTAAAAGTTTTTTAATGACAACGTACGGAATCGGCCAAAAAAAAAAAAAAAAAACCCTGAACTTTTCTTCAACTGTGGGAGTATTATCTCGATGATAAGGATTTTGGCGCAGTCTACAAATATCAGACAACAATCGTTTTATTTTAGTTATATCGTGTAAGAAGTAAAGTATTATTACATAGTCTTTGGCGCCAAAACTGGCGTTAGTTGAAAAAATTACCCATATATAGTTATTATAATATTCTTGCAACAAATTCGGCAAGATACCTGTTCGATTGGATTCTAAGTGACCAATTGTAAGTACCCGCCCAGTCAGCGCAAACAAATTTTTAAAAATACCGTAAAGTTGTATTTAAAGTTCCATTAAATTGGAAAATAATGAACCCAATCCATTTATTAGTTGCCAATCTCTTCAAGCGATTACATTACCGATACTCTAAAACACATACTGTCGGCCCCGCTCAAACGAATACTGTCGGTTCTAAGAAATATTATTTGATTAAGCGGAGAATTCGATTAAGCGGAATCTTTAGTATTGCGACTATGGCATGGGAAATATCCAGTTCCAGGATATTTTATTCGTTTATTCGTTACCCGATTAAGCAGGACCGACAAATTTACGAAACTTGTGAAAATAATTGATACAGTGAACAATTTACTAATAAAGGAATACAATTTATTCTAAAGAAATAATATTTTCACGCAGCAATACACATTAAGAAACACATTGCTTAAGGATAAATATTCTACTTATACAACTAAGACTATACAAAACGTTTTAAATACAAATCATGGTAAAAGCCTGGATATTCCCCATGAAGCTGGAAAAAAAAACGTATACTATCCTTACCTTCATGATTTGACTTGAGAAAAGCCTTGAACATTAAATACGGAAAGAAGAAATGATGCCCGCAATTATAGCTTTCGACAGGGAGTTGAGATGATACACTAAATACTGAATTAGTTTGGTAAATGCCTTTTGATTTATGAGAAATAATGTACCTTAAATTGGAATGAAAAAGGCTCTACCGATCGAACTTTTTTGAATATCGTTTTAAATTATAGCCTATGTGTTATTCTGATGTATAAGCTACATTATGGTAAAAGTTTCATCAAAATCCATTCAGTAGTTTTTGCGTGAAAGAGGAACAAACATACATCCATACATCCATCCATCCATCCATACATCCATCCATCCATCCATACAAACTTTCACATATATAATAGTAGTAAGATTATTTTATCTTCTCATCTAATGCTAATAACACATGACGGCTAAGGCTCGACCGATGCATCGGCGCCGATGGTTGAAATTTTTTCCATCGGCCATCGGCATCGGCCGCCGATGCTAACACGGAAAAAACATCGGCTAATCGGCCTCAAAAATATCTAAATGCCGATGCAAAGCCGATGTTTTTTACTTTCTTCTATATCTAATATATAGAATAAAGTATTGGTTTCGAGAAAATTTTCGAATGTCGAATTTTGACGGATTTGCACGTTTTGAGGTGCGTTGAGTCCATTTCGACCATTTTTACTTCCTTTTACGTAGTAAAGGAAGTATTGTGATCGCGAAAAAAAAATCACTCAAATTTGAGTCTAAATTTTGATTTTGCTCACCCCCGAATGAAAATTCCATAGTTTTTTTGACCTGTCAGCACGTGTATATGTACCTAGCAACATATAAGCAGCCGAAAAATTTTTTTCAACCACCCCCGAGTTAATTACGACGAGTTTTCTCGTGACGTCTGTATGTACGTGTGTGCGTATGTGGGTCGCATAACTCAAAAACTATATGCCGTAGAAGCTTCTAGCTTGGTATGTAGGCTCTGAGGATGGTCTAGTTGTGCACCTCCCCTTGTGGTTGCATTTGAATGTTCCCAAGGGGGTGTTTTATCCCTTTTTTGGGGTAAATCAGTGTTAATTTCAATGCAGACTCAAGTGATATGAATTGGCGCGACCACTTGGCGATATGTCGCCAAGCTTTTGGTCGCCGTTTGACGCCAACTTGGCGACATATCGCCAAGTTGGCGACAAATTTGGCGAAAAAAATATTTTTCGAATTTGGGTTCAACTTGGCGCTATTGGCGATATTTTGCGAAAAATTCACTGAATGATATTAAAATCAGCAATATTTAGAAAATTAACCATTGCAAAATATTTTTTGCATTGTTTCGTGGCAGATTAGGGGAGTAAATATTTGAATTGTTACCTTGCTCACTCCAAGCACTTTTTTTAACACTTAAGGCAACTACTAAGAAATTTACACGTAAAAGGAAGTAGTGTGGGGTCCATACCAGATTTTTTGAAAATGTCTGTCTGTGTGTGAGTATGTATGTGTGTGACCAGTTTTTGTGGCCGCGCTAGAGCAAAAACTACTGCATGAAATCGAACAAAAATTTTTGCACATATGTACCACCATGTGAACTGGTGCACCTGACTTTGTTTAGCGAATTCCTCCAAGGGGGGTGGAGCAATCGCACGTGTTCTGCGCGGGGGTGATTGCTATATCTCAGGAAGTAAAAGGCGGAATCAAACGAAAATTGGTCCATAGGTAGACCCTACTGAGTACAGGTGCTGATTCAATTTGTTTGTCAATATCTCGAAGGGGGGTGGAGCAATCGCACGTGTTCTGCGCGGGGGTGACTGCTATATCTCAGGAAGTTACTGGCGGAATCAAACGAAAATTGGTCCATAGGTAGACCCTATTGAGTACAAGTGCTGATTCAATTTGTGTGTCAATATCTCAAAGGGGGGTGGAGCAATCCAAAGTGCTTATTTTGTCATTGCACTTACTGTATCTCGGGAAATATTTCTGCGATTTGAATGAAATTTGGAATAACACTAACCCAATATGGAAGCAAGCATCGATTAAATTTTGGCGCCAATCGCCCCAGGGGGAGGGTGGGGTGATTTTTGCGCTTAGTCAACAATGCGAAAAATTAATTCATTAAACTAGCTGTCGTGGCCGTCACGAAACTTTCTTCTATATCTATCTTATGAATTCCGGTTACAAAATAAAATACGTACTCGCCCGAGTAATTGGAGACAGCTCCAATTTCCCAATTATCGTAATAACCCTGCAAATGCAGAATCAATGAGCGAAATTGGAAATCATTGCAAAAGCCTTGTTTAGATAAATTGCAAACATTTTATTTGTTAGTAAAAAGAAATTGGCAACAGTTAAAAATTTCAAATCATTGAAAGTTTTCAGCTGTTTTGATAATTAAATAGCGTGAAAGCGATTTTTTAATGAATTAATTTTTCGCATTGTTGACTAAGCGCAAAAATCACCCCACCCTCCCCCTGGGGCGATTGGCGCCAAAATTTAATCGATGCTTGCTTCCATATTGGGTTAGTGTTATTCCAAATTTCATTCAAATCGCAGCAATATTTCCCGAGATACAGTAGGTGCAATGACAAAATAAGCACTTTTGATTGCTCCACCCCCCTTTGAGATATTGACACACAAATTAAATCAGCACCTGTACTCAATAGGGTCTACCTATGGACCAATTTTCGTTTGATTCCGCCGGTTACTTCCTGAGATATAGCAGTCACCCCCGCGCAGAACACGTGCGATTGCTCCACCCCCCTTCGAGATATTGACAAACAAATTGAATCAGCACCTGTACTCAGTAGGGTCTACCTATGGACCAACTTTCGTTTGATTCCGCCGGTTACTTCCTGAGATATAGCAATCACCCCCGCGCAGAACACGTGCGATTGCTCCACCCCCCTTAGAGGAATTCGCTAAAAAAAGTCAGGTGCACCAGTTCACATGGTGGTACATATGTGCAAAAATTTTTGTTCGATTTCATTCAGTAGTTTTTGCTCTAGCGCGGCCACAAAAACTGGTCACACACATACAGACTCACACACACACAGACAGACAGACAGACATTTTCCAAAAATGGTCGAAATGGACTCAGCGCACCTCAAAACGTGCAAATCCGTCAAAATTCGACATTCGAAAATTTTCACGAAACCAATACTTTCTTCTATATATTAGATATAGAAGAAAGTAAAAATCGCTTTCACGCTATTTAATTATCAAAACAGCTGAAAACTTTCAATGATTTGAAATTTTTAACTATTGCCAATTTCTTTTTACTAAAAATAAAATGTTTGCAATTAATCTAAACAAGGCTTTTGCAATGATTTCCAATTTCGCTCATTGATTCTGCATTTGCCGGGTTATTACGATAATTGGAAAATTGGAGCTGCTGTCTCCAATTATTCTGGCGAGTACGTATTTTATTTTGTAACCGGAATTCATAAGATAGATATAGAAGAAAGTTTCGTGACGGCCACGACAGCTAGTTTTAAAAGTTTTCTTAAGAGGGAGTTCTATTTTCTTTATTTTTTACTTCACAATTAAAAGTACGTTCAGCATGTGGCTTGAAATCGGGCAGCAAACGGTACTAACACAGTTCTGGGTTTTGGAATTTTTGGAATCGGGCAGATACCGAAATTTTCAAAACACAGAGCAGACACTTTCCGAGTGATCGCTTTGATGCGAATTTTAAGAATTGAAGGGGCAAGTGGATAAAGGTGATATGTGACAATTTTAGTTTTACTTACTTTTTACCATGGATGAAGGTGTTAAAGTAATATTTTTTTTTGAAAACTTTTTCTAGAATTTAAAAATATTGTCACATATCGCCTTCATGCACTTGCCCCTTCAACGGTGTATGTGAGTTAACACGATTGAATATACACTAATTTGAATTTGTGTAAGTCGACGAAATTCAACCATCACTATCACCTTTATCCACTTGCCCCTTCAATTACAGTAAAACCTCCGAATAACGAAACCGGAAATTTTGTCCGTTATTAGAAGGTGTTCGCTATTAGGGAGGATAATGCTATTTCAGATTTTACTCATTCGTTTAATGCAAAATTATACTATTGAATATGTACCATTGCCATCTTGGTCTATGATACTGATAATTTGTGTATTATTTACTATATCGCACTTGAACTCATATCATTTTACCTTTGCACTTTTAAATGCTAGTGTTCCTTTGTATTGCAATTATTTAAGCCCCCCCCCCCCCGCACAATCTCTTTTACCGTATCTTTCTGTTAGAATCATAGTTCTAACTAAAATTCTGTTTTGGAGAGGATAAATAATTATTTTGGAGCATACTGGAGGGAAAAAAAACACCGTCTTGGAGCAGGCTGAAGCAGGAAAATTACAATCTTAGCGCGACTGAAGCAAAAAAAAAAAAAGAAAAAAAGGAATGCCATTTTGATGCAAGATTCAGCAAAATAAAAAATTAAACTAGCTGTAAAAAATTAAACTAACTAGTAAAAAAAAAAAAAGATGTAAGCCGACTCTTTTTTTTTTCATGGTTATTATTAACAATACCAAAGTTTTAATAGAACACTATTATTTGGTTGAAAAGTTTATTTTTGGTAAATTTAGACACACTTTTTGGACCGTCCCTAAAAAGGGACTCTAGGCCATTAATGGGTTGATTTTTTTTATTCCCTTTTGACTTTTTTTTGGACTAGGTGGTTTTTTTAGATGCATTGAGCCATTTTTAATGGGCGTTTCTTTTATTTTAACGGGAAAGTAGGGTAAAAAGGCAATATGAAGTGTCGTGGGGCAACTTTGTGTTGGGGACAGGGGCATCTGGTGACAGTCATGCTCGCAAATTTGGTTCGTCGCGAAAATGATTTTTCATTTTAACAGTAAAACTGTTTAGTAGCTGTATTCAGCAGAAGATGGCAGCACTGCCAGACGCACTCGACACTCGAAGTGTTTATTTCATACCTTTTTCCGGGATGGGAGGGAGGGAGGGACATTTTAAGAATTTTGAGGCGCAATAAATGCATTGTTTAAGTGGGCAGAAGGAGACTGCTCCTTCATCACTGAAATAAATTTAAAACTAACTTCAGAGCTTTCTATATTGAGTGTAGTTTTGCACAAAATGAGGGGCTTCAGGTGTTCTCTCGGTCTCGGTCTCTCCCGGTAAAAAAGAATGAAATTGTTGCTCTTAGAACCCAATTTTAGACGGTGATTGAAATTTATCTTCGATTTTATAACTTCCCCCTATAAACGTTTTTTATTTGAAAAAAAAAAA